>JAGIQG010000011.1:18714739-18944739 GCA_024679065.1 Sphyrna mokarran
TACCCGCTGCACCCAGTCCCCGTTACCCGCTGTATCCAGTCCCCGTTACCCTCCGCACCCAGTCCCCGTTACCCTCCGCACCCAGTCCCCGTTACCCGCTGCACCCGGTCCCCGTTACCCGCTGCACCCGGTCCCCGTTACCCGCTGCACCCGGTCCCCGTTACCCGCTGCACCCGGTCCCCGTTACCCGCTGCACCCGGTCCCCGTTACCCGCCGCACCCGGTCCCCGTTACCCACCGCACCCAGTCCCCACTACTGTCCTTCACACAGCATCAGGCGCACACTGAGACTCTCCTGATTTTGAATTCCTTAATCCCATCACCCAACCACAATCTTTCTGTTTTTACATTTTTAATCCCTCAGCTTCAGCAGCTTTTGGGTTGAAGTTGGGGGGAAAAGTGGGGGGAAGAGTTCCAGCACAGTGGTTGGCTCTGCTGCCTCATAGGGCCAGGGAACAGCATTCAATTCCTGGCCTCGGGTCAGAACCTGTGACGAGGCTGCACATTCTCCCCGTGTCTGCGCGGGTTTCGTCCGGATGCTCCGATTTCCTCCCACAGTTAAGGTGCGTTGGCCGTGTTAAATTCTCCTCAGTGTACCCGAACAGGCGCCAGAGCGCGGCGACTAGCGGATTTTCACAGTAGCTTCATTACAGTGTTAATGTTAACCTATTTGTGACAACAATAAATAAACTTTATTTCCAGATGTCTGACGGATATATCTGGATGAACACTTGAAACATTCAAGGGTTTGGGAGAAATGTAGGAAAATGGGATAAGTGCAACGTTAGTGGTAAAGTTTAAAGTTTATTTACTGTTTGGGTACACTGAGGGAGAATTTAGCACAGTCAACACACTTAACCAGACCTTTTCTTGGGCTGTGGAGGCAATAGGAGCAGCTGGAGGAAACCCACGCAGACATGGGGAGAATATGCAGACTCCACACAGACAGTGCCCCAAGCCGAGAATTGAACCCTGGTCCCTGGCGCTGTGAGGCAACAGTGCTAACCACTGTGGTAGTTATTGCCAGTGTAGACTCAATGGGCTGAAGAACCTTTTGCGTGTTACAATGCCTCTATAACCTGAACGGTCTCGCTCGCCTTTTAAGGTTCTGCTCCCTCGTTCTGGACACGACTCCCACCCCCCCTATGTACACCCCACCCACCTCCCCCCCTACATACACTCCACCCAGCCGCCATCCCCCCACCCTCTACATACGCCCCAGCACCCCCCCTCCCCAACAGGATGTGTCGAACCAATCAAATCCCTGAAGCATCCTAAAGGCCTCTTCACGCAGAAGTTTGCACAACCTGACATCTGGTCAGTCAGCCCAGCAACCCCCGCCACTTGCCGAGGCACTTCAAATGCCGACGCGGACTGCGTTATGGACCAGGTAACGGGTTGAAGGATAGACGGGTCTTTCAGGGCCAGCACAGGCTCAAGGGGCCGAAGGGCCTCTTCCAGTGCTGTAAGAGCTCCACGGCCAGAATGCTCCATCCCTCTGCAATTTTTAACTATTGGAACCCAATGAAAATGCTGGGAAGAGCACAAAAAGGGGGAACTACCTACTGCCCAGAGCTCACCTCGATGCTCGGACTGTGTAGACCATTGCCATCCTGTTCCTTCAGACCTGTGTAAAGATAAACGGAGAGACTTAGCAACCGACTCAAGAACAGCTTCTTCAATCAGAATTTTGAATGGACCTAAGTTGATTTTTTAGCTCTGACTGTAAATCTACATTCTGCGCTCTCTCCTTTCCTTCTCTGTGCTTTGTCTGTACAGTGCATGAGAAACAATATTTTTCACTGTATACCAATACGTGTGACTATAATAAATCAAATCAAAATCAGTAAATGCAAATAAATTCCTCACCAGTCTCTGCGTAAAATAAAACCTCTTCCCCATGTCCCCTCTGCAAATTGAGGTACTTGTTTTTATCCTACAGGTGCTTTGGTCCACCTTGTTGTCTAACAAGGGGCATACACGCGATGGGTCGTGAGAAGGCTGCTCTTGGATTTTTTTTTGAGAGTATCCTAGTGCTTCACGTCGTTAGTGTACGCTTGACCTGGACCATTTGATGGGCAACACGACAGCTCAGTGACTATCGCTGTGCTGTGCAGATACATGGATTTGGGCCTGTGTCTATGGGAGTTTGCGCATTCTCCCCGTGCTTGCGTGGGTTTTCTCCGGGTGCTCCGGTTTCCTCCCACATCCCAAAGATGTGCTCTTAGGCTAATTGGCAAAACAAATTCTCCCTAAATTGTCTCAAATTTGGTTTTTAATCCATAGATCTATAAACATAGACATAGATCATGGGTAGAGGTGGGAGCATCGGGATGGCGGCACGGGCTCGTTGGGCCGAAGGGCCTGTTTCCCGTGCTGTTTTGGTCTTTGTACTGCACCTTAACTTGGATCGATGTCTCCTGCTTCTCCACCAAGGGAAACAATCTCATCCTGTCCACTCTCTCTCTTCTTGTTATTGTGTACACCTCTCTCAAGTAACCCCTCAGCCTTGTTTCTTCCAAGGAAAATAGAATCAGAGAATCCCTACAGTGCAGAAGGAGACCATTCGACCCATTGAGTCTATACCGAACACAATCCCACCAGGGCCCTATCCCTATAACCACATGTGGCACGGTGGCACAGTGGTTAGCGCTGCTGCCTCACAGTTTCAAGGACCTGGGTTCGATTCCTGGGCTCGGGTCACCGTCTGTGTGGAATTTGCACATTCTCCTCGTGTCTGCGAGGGTTTCCTCCGGGTGCTCCGGTCCAAAGTTGTGTGGGTTAGGTTGATTGGCCGTGTTAAATTGCCCCTTAGTGTCCAGGAATGTGTAGGTTAGAGAGATTAGTGGGGTAAATGTGTGGGGTTAGGGGGATAGACCTGGGGTGGCAGCGTTGTCGGTGAAGATTCAATGGGCCAAATGGCCTCCTTTTGCCCCGTCAGATTTCTATGATTTACCCTAGCTAGTCTCCCTGACACTAAGGGTGTGATGAGGGGAGAAAAATTCTCTTGAGGGCTGTGAAATTTTGGAATTGAAAAGATGATTGAGCCAGAGTTTTTGCTTAAATGTATTTATTAGTGTCAAAAGCAGGCTTACATGAATACTGCAATGAAGTTACTGTGAAAATCCCCTAGTCGCCACCTGCTCGGGTACGCTGAGGGAGAATTTAGCACGGCCAATGCACCCTAACCTGCACATCTCCCATACTGTGGGAGGAAACCAGAGCACCCGGAGGAAACCCATGCAGACACGGGGTGAATGTGCAGACTCCACACAGAGAGTGAGCCGAGCCGGGAATTGAACCCGGTTCCCTGACGCTGTGGGGCAGCAGCGCTAATCACTGTGCCACCCCAATATCATTAGGGCAGACTCTTAATAAATAAGGAGGTGAAAAGTTATTGGCGGGGGGGGGAATGTGGAAATGAGCCATGACCTTACTGAAGGGGAAAGCAGACCTAAGAGGGCTGAATGGCCCAATTCAGTTTTTTTTAATTCATTTGCAGGATGTGGATATTGCTGCCTGGGTCTTTCACCCCATCCCTAATTGCCCCTTCAACTGAACGCCTCATTCAACCATTTCAAAGGGCAGTTGAGAATCAACTACATTGCTGTGGCTCTGGAGCCACGTGTAGGCCAGACCAGGTAAAGACGGTAGATTTCCTTCCCTAAAGAGACATTAGTGAACCAGATGGGTTTTTTCCAACATTGTCAATATCTACATCAGCACACTCCTAATTCCAGATATTTTTTAGTGAATTCAAATTCCACCACCTGCCGTGGCGAGATTCGAACCCGGGTCCCCAGAACATTAGCTGAGGATTAGTAGTCTAACGTTAGTACCTCTTGGCCATTGCCTCCCCAGTGTTTTGCCGAACGTAACTAGATATTTCAGATTGATATGATCCAGCAAGAAAGTAGATAAAAGCAACTGTGTGAATGCTGGTTGTTACTATTGTTATAAAGAGGGTAGATTCTCCCCTCTGAGGACTAACACCAAAACCCCCAAAGAGAAATATCTGACCCTATAATCTTTAAAAAGTGTGTGAAGTGATGTGACCAGCTCTTCAGCATCTCCTAGTGGTTAAATACAAATTAAACCCCTGACACTCTCTCTAAAATCAACACCTACCAATTTATTTATCTATGAATCTAGAATCTTGCATCCCTACAGTACAGAAAGAGGCCATTCGTCCCATCGAACCCGCACCAACCACAGTCCCACTCAGGCCTTACCCCCATATCCCTACACATTTACCCACTAACCGACGCATCTTGGGACACTAAGGGCAATTTTAGCATGGCCAATCAACCCAACCCGCTCATGTTTGGACTGTGGGAGGAAACCGGAGCACCCGGAGGAAACCCACGCAGGCATGAGAAGAATGTGCAAACTCCAGACTGACAGTGACCCAAGCCGGGAATCGAACCCAGGACCCTGGAGCTGTGAAGCAGCAGTGCTAACCACTGTGTTACTGTGCCGCCCATCTATTAGTGAACAAATTAACTATTAGCAAACTGAATAAATCTCTTCTATTAACTATTCCCCAATAAAACAAGATTCCAATAGTATGCTGTTCCAATAAATACAAATCCCATTCATTAACAAAAAAATAGAATTAAGTCACTCTCTAAATTACAACCAGGTTTTGTGTCCTCTAGAATATTCTGGGCTTTCTCTGTTGATTCTTCTCTCTGGCACTTCCTTCTTCTTTGGTATCTTTGCTATCTAGCTAGAGCTCTCTCTAAGACACAGGTGAAGCTTCGAGAGCCAGCAATTTTCTCTCTCTAAAAGCTGTCAGTTCTGGCAGGTGGCAGTTGCTATTCCCTCTTTATCCCACTGCCCCTCTTCTTTTATATCATATCAATATTTCCCACAATAGGATAGGTTGTCAAAACCATCAGATTTAAATTTAATAGGTTCTTAGTATCTAACTGCCTGGTTCAAATTGATTGGCTAAGGCCTGTTGTCATGGCAACCCTGCTGCTTGGCCTCTCGATACAAATATTTCAGTCTGGGCTCTCTGTGTACTTACGTTTTTTTTTAACTCTCTAAGCAAAGTAAAAGCTCCACCTTTTAAAAAGGACTGCACAGTTCTTCCCCCCTTCTCTAGCACTTAACAACCACCAATCTATAATTTCTGTACCCAACAACACACGTACCACAAATCCGGGAGAATTCCATCAGTAAGGGATCGTGCGACTTGAGAGCTCCGGACAGCTCCTGCGTTGGAGAGAAGGCGATAATGTCTGGAGGGATCGGATAATCAACAAACCATAGATAACTACTGCCCCCACCCCCCCGACACACCCACTCAGGGCGCAGGTGAAAGGACAAAGGTCAGTGTAACGCCTCGGGAGCGCTGGGGCCTTTCCTGTCTCCCAGTTGCTCCGAGGGCTCCTGTCACCTGTCGGTGAGACTCGATGGGGGTCACCATCACTGTATCCTCCCCCCCCCGCCCCTGTCAACACCCTGGGTCAAGCACTGCGCCACAAGCTTCCATTCCAATATACCAGGATTAGTGACTGAGACGGGGTTACCTGGGTGGAGCTAACCCAGGACATTCCCCACTCCCGTGAAGGGGAGGGCCATTATATTAGAGACAGGGTTATCCTATTTCTCACGCGGTGCGTGCGAAAGAAGTGTCAAACCCACCTCCCCCAATCCCACTCTACCTTCCTTTCCAGCTCTTCCTGACCGAACGCATCCCCTCCCCTCCCCCAACACGCCCCCAACTGAATGTGTCTCAGACGGAGGCCATTGCACCCATCCAGTCCTTGCTAGCTGTCTACAGAGCCGCACGGCCCCCGCGCCGCCCCCTGCCCCCGCCACCAACGCTACCCCCCCAGCCCCGAGAGTTTGTTGCCCTCCGACCTTTCGAGATCAGACACCTTGCCTCCCGCCCCCTCGCGGGCAGTGAGTTGCATCTCTTTCGTTCTCGCTGTGTAGAAACGTTCTTCCTCACAAGACCCCAGCCCCCCACCCCCCCCATTCAAAATCTTAGGTCTGCGTCCGGCCCACCATTCCCCCCATCACCGCCCCACCCCCCCCCCCCGGCTTTGTCCACCTTCTCCAATCCTGTCAGCCTCTTCTTCGCCTCGAGCAAATCTCCCCTCAAATCCCCTTTACTCCAAAGGGGGACAATCCCCAGGTTCTCCAATCCCAACCTCGGAGCTAAAAGCCCTCACCCCTGGTGAATCGCCAGCTCCCCCCCCTCCCCCGCACCGCACCCTGGCCAGGATTCTCACTTCCTCCTGGAAGCGGCCACAAGTGGACACGGGGCTCCGGCTGGGGCCAAAACCAGAACTTTCCAGAAGGTTTCTCTTGCCACCCAAGCCCAACCCCGCGTCACACCGCGCAGACGAACGCCAGTTGGACTCACAGCAGGTCGCCACCCTCGAGAATCTAAGATCCCTGAAGGAAGAACACTGTGAGGATTCGGAGTCAGGGGGATAACAGATTCCTCATCCGGCCCTTTTCCTGAAACAGCAAGACAGCAAATCAGTAACTCATATACACGGCTCACTGTGCCGGGGACGTGTCTCATATACACGGCTTACTGTGCTGGGGACGTGTCTCATATACACGGCTCACTATGCCGGGGACGTGTCTCATATACACGGCTCAGTGTGCCAGGGATGTGTCTCATATGCACAGTTCACTGTGATAGGGACGTGTCTCATATACATGGCTCACTGTGCCGGGGACATGTCTCATATACATGGCTCACCGTGCCGGGGACGTGTCTCGTATACACGGCTCACCGTGCCGGGGACGTGTCTCGTATACACGGCTCACCGTGCCGGGGACGTGTCTCGTATACACGGCTCACTGTGCCGGGGACGTGTCTCGTATACACGGCTCACTGTGCCGGGGACGTGTCTCGTATACACGGCTCACTGTGCCGGGGACGTGTCTCGTATACACGGCTCACTGTGCCGGGGACGTGTCTTGTATACACGGCTCACTGTGCCGGGACGTGTCTCATATACACAGCTCACTGTGCCGGGGACGTGTCTCATATGCACAGTTCACTGTGCCCGGGACGTATCTCGTATACACAGCTCACTATGCCAGGGATGTGTCTCGTAAACACAGCTCACTGTGCTGGGAACGTGTCTCGTATACATGGCTCACTGTGTCGGGGACGTGTCTCGTATACACGGCTCGCTATGCCGGGGATGTGTCTCGTAAACACAGCTCACTGTGCCGGGGACGTGTCTCGTATACACGGCTCACTGTGCTGGGAGATGTTGGGGAAGTTGCTATGCTCAGATTCAGGGGCCAGAGATTTTCAGAAGCTGAGTATGGCACAGTCACAGAAGGAATAGAACCTAAATCCCAGGATCTGTACCAGATCCATCTGAACTTACAACAAGGAAGAGAGAGGGAGTGAGAGAGGAAGAGAGGGAGCAAGAGGTCGAGCGAGAGGGAAGGGAAAGGAGAGGGGCAGGAGGAAGAGGTGACGGGCAGGAGGGAGAGGGAGAAGAGGGACAGAGGGGAAAGAGGGACACAAGAGTGGGAGGGACAGAGGGGCAGAAGGATGGGAGTCAGAGAGGGGAGGGAGGTAAAGAGAGAGAGAGGGGAGGGAAGTAGGAGAGGGAGGGAGGGAAGTAGGAGAGGGAGAGGGAGATGGAAGGGAGGCAAGGTGGAGTTGTTGAATGTGCCATGAGCCGTTACCGGATCTTCCCGCTCTGATTACACATTCTGTACGGAGGGGTTGGACCGATACCCACTGCCCATTGCCCTGCCCACAGACTACTAACTACTGAGCCAATCCACTGCCCTGCTCACTGCCAGGCTGAGACCAACTCTCCCACCTTGGGAGAATCCCGTTTCCGGGAATACGGGATGGGTCTGGATGATCTCTAGATTACGGAGCAGGAAGTGAGTCAGTGTCTGCGGGACTCTCTTTCACTGACCACTCTACCTGTTCCCCCAGTGGAACATGGTGCCTTGACTGAAGACGTGTAATGGTCAAGCATCTTGGCTAAAGGCTCCCCGAGTTCCTTACAGATCTTCTTCAGCAGTTCCAAGTTAGTTTCCTCCAGTAATCCCTCCTTCTCCATTTCAACAAAGACATCCAGCATTGTCTAAGAGAGAGCAGTGACACGGAACCATGAGTGAAGAGATCACTCAGCTCATTTTTTCCCCATCTTTTCTCATTCAAAGTTCATTTTTTAGGTCACAAACAGGCTTACATTAACACTGCAATGAAGCTACTATGAAAATCCCCGAGTTGCCACACTCTGGCGCCTATTTGGGTACCTTGGTTAGGTGACCAATGCACCCTAACCCGCACGTCTTTGGGCTGTGGGAGGAAACCAGGGCACCAGGAGGAAACCCACACAGACACGGGGAGAATGTGCATTCTCCATATAGACAGTGACCCAAGCTGGGAATTGATCCCGAATCCCTGGAGCCATGAGGTAGCCGTGCTAACCACTGCGCCGCCCCAAAATAATTAGGGCAGATTTTTAACACACAATGAGGTGAAAGGTTATTGGAGGTGGCGAGAATGTGGGGGTAAGCCATGATCTTATTGAAAGGCACAGCTACTGTGCCACCCATATGTGGAGATGCCGGCGATGGATTGGGGTAAACACAGTAAGAAGTCTCACAACACCAGGTTAAAGTCCAACAGGTTTAATTTGGTAGCAAAAGCCACCAGCTTTCGGAGCACTGCCCCTTCTTTTCTACACTTATTCTAATTTAATAATATCCTTTCTATAACAGGGTGACCAGAGCTGTATACATTATTCCAAGTGTGGTCTTGTACAACTTCAACAATACATCCCAACTCCTGCATTCAATGTTCTGACAAATGAAAGCAAGCATGCCAAATGCCTTCTTCACCACTCTGTCCACTTGTGACTCCACTTTCAAGGAGCTATGAACCTGTACCCCCTACATCTCTTCGTTCTATAACTCTCCCCAGTGCCCTACCATTAACTGAGTAAGTCCTGACCTGGCTGGGAACAACTGATCTAATGAGTCACTAGTGGGGCACAGCAGTTGGCATTGCTGCTTCACAGCGCCAGGGACCCGGGTTCGTTTCCTGGCTTGGGTCACTGTCCGTGTGGAGTTTGCACATTCTCCCCATTTCTGCGTAGGTTTCCTCAGTATGCTCCAATATAAAAAACAGTCCAAAGATGTGCAGGTTAGGTGGATTGGCCGTGCTAAATTGCCCCTTAGTGTCAGGGGGATTAGCAGGGTAAATATGTGGGGTTACAGGGATAGGGTCTGGGTGGGATTATGGTCAGTGCAGACTCGATGGGCCGAGTCTGCACTGTAGAGATTCTTGGATTCGAACTCAATCACGTCAGACCAGTGCTAAAAGATTAAAGGAAGATTTCGGGAACGCCAATAGGGACGATTGCGAGGACTCGGAACACAAACGTTGTCCCATCAGAGTGAGCAGGGCAGGCTCCAACCGGCTTTTAAAAGGGAGGTGAGTAAATATGACTTCCTAAAAAGATGAATAGATGGGGAGGGAAGTGTGACTAACAGGGAGCTTTCCTTCACACAGAAGGCAGAGAAATGATGGGCTGAATGGCATCTTGCTGTGCTGGCAGATTCAATGCTGTAATACAGCTGTGTTAGACCAATACCAATATATCCATTATACTCACTGTCACGCTCTCGAGCTTGTATTTGGACAGGCTGTTGTGTAAGAAATGTTTCACAGTCTCCAAGTCCTTTATGGTGATTTCCTCCGAGACGTTGAATAAAAGTTGCCTGCAATTAGAAGCAGCTTCTGAATCTCAGTGACAGATAACAGTGAGGAACAGACTTCCGCGAGTGGACATCCTCCCCAAATCTCCACATAATGATTAGAAATCAGCAGAAAACTGCTCAACATTCCAAAGATATAAGGTGAAAAAATACTGTTTAAAACTGTTCTGAGAGGGTTGCATTCTCCTAGGACAGTTACAGCAAGGGGTTAGATACAGAGTAAAGTTCCCTTTACACTGTCCTCTATCAAACACTCCCAGGACAGGTACAGCAAGAGGTTAGATACAGAGTAAAGCTTTCTTGACACTGTAACCCATCAAACACTCCCAGGACAATTACAGCACGGGGTTAGATACAGAGTAAAGCTCAATCTACCCTGCCCCAAACACTCCCAGGACAGGTACAGCATGGGGTTACAGAGTAAAGCTTTCTTGATACTGTCCCCGTCAAACATTCCCAAGACAGATACAGCATGGGATTAGATACAGAGTAAACTTCCCTTTACACTGTCCTCTATCAAACACTCTCAGGACAGGTACAGCAAGGGATTACAGACAGAGTAAAACTCCCTCTGCACTGTCCCCAGCAAACACTTCCAGGACAGGTACAACACGGAGTTAGATACAGATTAAAGATCCCTCTACACTACTTCATCAAACACTCCCAGGACAGGTACAGCACAAGTTAGATACAGAGTAGAGTTCCCTGTAAACTGTCCCCTATCAAATACTCCCAGGACAGGTACAGCACGGGGTTAGATACAGAGTAAAACTCCCTCTACACTGTCCCCCAATCAAACACTCCCAGGACAGGTATAGCACATTGTTAGATACAGAGTAAAGCTTCCTCTACACTGTCTCCCACTAAACACTCCCAAGACAGGTACAGCACGGTGTTAGATACAGAGTAAAGCTCCCTCTAAACTGTACCTCATCAAACACACCCAGGACAGGTACAGCACAGGGCTAGATACAAAGTAAAGCTCCTTCTACACTGCCCCAAACACTCCCAGGACAGGTACAGCAAGGGGTTAGATACAGAATAAAGCTCCCTCTGCACTGTCCCCTATCAAACACTCCCAGGATAGGTACAACATGAGGTTAGATACAGAGTAAAACTCCCTCTACACTGTCCCCCAGTCAAACGCTTCCAGGACAGGTACAACATGGAATTAGAGACGGAGTAAAGCTCCCTCTACATTGTCCCCATCAAACACTCCCAGGACAGGTACAGCACAGAGTTAGATACAGAATAAAGCTTCCTTTACACTGTCCCGATTAAACACTCAGGAAACGCACACTACAGGGTTAGATACAGAGTGAAGCTCCCTCTCCATTGTCCCTTATCAAATACTTCGAGGACAGTTACAGCATGGGGTTAGATACAGAGTAAAGCCGCCTCTACACTGTCCCCCATCAAACACTCCCAGGACATGTACAGATATTTTTATTAACTGTAACATATTGTTTTACACAAAGTATTCAGCCCATCTATAAAATCAACAGTGGTCTTTCTCCCCAGCATCCCTCCCTTAATCACAAAACAATTGTAAGTTTCAGTGTTGGGTGCGGTCACAGATTTGTAAATGTTTCAGGGAAACCCCAGTCACCCTGGGCGGCACAGTGGCACAATGGTTAACTGTGCTGTCTCACAGCGCCAGGAGCCTAGGTTCGTTTCCTGGCTTGGGTCACTGTCTGTGTGGAGTCTGCACATTCTCCTCGTGTCTGTGTGGGTTTCCTCCGGGTGCTCCAGTTTACCCCCACAGTCTGAAGATGTGTGGGTTAGGTTGATTGGCCATGCTAAAATTGCCCCTTAGTGTCCTGAGATGCGTAGGTTAGAGGGATTAGCGGGTAAAATATGTAGGAATATGGAGGTAGGGCCTGGGTGGGACTGTGGTCGGTGCAGACTTGATGGGCCGAATGGCCTCTTTCTGCACTGTTGATTATATAAATGGGCTGAATACTTTGTTTAAAACAATATGTTACACTTAATAAAAATGTCTGTAACTGCCCTGGGAATGTTTGATAGGAACTGTGTAGAGGGAGCTTTACTCTGTATCTAACCCTGTGCTGTTCCTGTCCTGGGAGTGTTTGATGGGAACAGTGTAGAGGGAGATTTACTCTGTATCTAATCCCGTGCTGTATCTGTCCTGGGAGTGTTTGATGGGGACAGTGTAGAGGGAGCTTTACTTTGTATCTAACTCCGTGCTGTATCTGTCCTGGGAGTGTTTGATGGGGACAGTGTAGAGGGAGCTTTACTCTGTATCTAACCCCGTGCTGTACCTGTCCTGGGAGTGTTTGATGGGGGACAGTGTAGAGGGAGCTTTACTTTGTATCTAACCCCGTGCTGTACCTGTCCTGGGAGTGTTTGATGGGGGACAGTGTAGAGGGAGCTTTACTCTGTATCTAACCCCGTGCTGTACCTGTCCTGGGAGTGTTTGATGGGGAACAGTGTAGAGGGAGCTTTACTCTGTATCTAACCTCATGCTGTATCTGTCCTGGGAGTGTTTGATGGGGGACAGTGTAGAGGGAGCTTTACTCTGTATCTAACCCCGTGCTGTATCTGTCCTGGGAGTGTTTGATGGGGACAGTGTAGAGGGAGCTTTACTCTGTATCTAACCCCGTGCTGTATCTGTCGTGGGAGTGTTTGATGGGGACAGTGTAGAGGGAGCTTTACTTTGTATCTAACCCTGTTCTGTACCTCTCCTGGGAGTGTTTGATGGGGACAGTGTAGAGGGAGCTTTACTCTGTATCTAACATTGTGCTGTACCTGTCAGAGTGTTTGATGGGGACAGTGTAGAGGGAGCTTTACTCTGTATCTAACACTGTGCTGTAACTGTCCTGGGAGTATTTGATAAGGGACAGTGTACAGGGAGCTTTACTCTGTGTCTAACCCCGTGCTGTACATGTCCTGGGAGTATTTGATCAGGGACAGTGTAGAGGGAGCTTTACTCTGTGTCTAACCCTGTGCTGTACCTGTCCTGGGAGTGTTTGATAAGGGACAGTGTAGAGGGAGCTTTACTCTGTGTCTAACCCCATGCTGTAACTGTATTAGAACATAGAACATAGAACATTACAGCACAGAACAGGCCCTTCGGCCTTCGATGTTGCGCCGACCAATATAAAAAGCAATGACCCTCCAAACTAAACCATTCCCTTCTCTTCCATATACTTATCAACTAACCTCTTAAACGCCATCAAACTTGGCGCATCTACAACTGCCGCAGGCAGGGCATTCCACTCCCTAACCACCCTCTGGGTGAAGAACCTACCTCTGATATCTGTCCTATAACTATCACCCCTTAATTTAAAGCTGTGTCTCCTCGTGCTAGCTTTCTCCATCCTAGGAAAAAGGCTATCACTGTCCACCCTATCTAAACCTCTAATCATCTTATATGTTTCGATTAGGTCCCCTCTTAGCCGCCTCCTTTCTAACGAAAAACAACCTCAAATCCCTCAGCCTCTCTTCATAAGACCTGCCCTCCATACCAGGCAACATCCTGGTAAACCTCCTCTATACCCTCTCCAATGCCTCCACATCTTTCTTATAATTTGGGGACCAGAACTGCACACAATACTCCAAGTGCGGCCGCACTAGAGTTTTGTACAGTTGCAACATGACGTTGCGGCTCCGAAATTCAATCACCCTACCAATAAAAGCTAAGACTCCATATGCCTTCTTAACAACCTTATCGACTTGACTGCCTACTTTCAGGGATCTATGCACAAATACACCAAGATCCCTCTGTTCATCAACACTATTAAGAATCCTACAATTAGCTCTGTACTCTACACATTTATTATTCCTGCCAAAGTGCATTACCTCACATTTTTCCACATTAAACTCCATTTGCCACCTCTCGGCCCAGCTCTGCAACTTGTCCAAGTCTCTCTGCAAACTATAACACCCCTCTTCACTCTCTACCACTCCACCGACTTTAGTGTCATCTGCAAATTTACTAATCCATCCTTCAATACCCTCATCCAGATCATTTATAAAAAATACAAACAGCAGGGGCCCCAAAACAGACCCCTGAGGTACACCACTTGTCACCGAACTCCAAGATGAATATCTCCCATCAACCACCACCCTCTGTCTTCTATCTGCTAGCCAATTCCTAACCCAATTAGCTAAATCAACCTCTATCCCATACATCTGCATTTTCTGCAGAAGTCTTCCATGGGCCACCTTATCAAACGCCTTACTAAAGTCCATATATACCACATCAACCGCCTCACCCCCATCCACCTCTTTAGTCACTTTTTCAAAAAACTCAATGAGGTTAGTAAGGCACGACCTACCCTTCACAAAACCATGATGACTATCCCCAATCAATTCATTTCTCTCTAAATAACTATAAATCCTATCCCTAATAATTCTCTCTAATACTTTGCCCACAACAGAAGTAAGACTCACCGGCCTATAATTCCCCGGAAAGTCTCTCTTCCCCTTCTTGAACAATGGGACCACATTCGTTATCCTCCAGTCTTCCGGCACTATACCCGTAACCAACGACGACCTGAAGATCAGAGCCAGGGGCTCTGCAATCGCCTCTCTCGCCTCCCAGAAAATAGAAAATCCTAGGGTAAATCCTGTCCGGCCCAGGGGACTTATCTAACTTCAAACCCTCAAGAATATCTAGCACATCCTCCTTATCTACTTCAATACTTTCCAGTTTGCAACCCTGTACCTCAGTGTTCTCCACAACTACATTTACATCTCCCTGTGTGAATACCGAAGAGAAATATTTATTCAGTGCCTCTCCAATCTCTTCAGGCTCCACGCACAACGTCCCACTGCTGTCTATGACTGGCCCTAATCTTGTCCTAACCAATCTTCTATTCTTAACATATCTAAAGAAAGCTTTAGGATTCTCCTTAATCCGATCAGCCAAAGTCTTCTCGTGTCCCCTCTTAGCTCTCCTCAATTCACTCTTTAGCTCCCTCCTGGCTAATCTATAGCTATCCATTACACTAACCGAGCCTTCAAGCCTCATCCTGACATAAGCCTCCTTTTTCCTTTTAACTGGGAGTGTTTGATAAGGGACAGTGTAGAGGGAGCTTTACTCTGTGTCTAACCCCGTGCTGTACCTGTCCTGGGAGCTTTACTCTGTATCTATCACTGTGCTGTAACTGTCCTGGGAGTGTTTGATAAGGGACAGTGTAGAGGGAGCTTTACTCTGTATCTAACCCCGTGCTGTGCCTTCCCTGAGTGTTTAATAGGGTTTCTATGACTCCAAATGAACCTGCTGGACTTTAACCCCTGGTGTTGTGAGATCTCTTATGGTGGACAGGTTAGGGGAAGCCAGGGAGTGAATTACTTGCAGCAGGATTCCCAGTATTTAAGGTGCCCTAGTCCTTCCCTCATTGCACATATCCTGAGAAGATCACAAAGGACAATTGCTGGTAAGATGTGGCTGACCTGTACGAGGAGACTCTGGCCTTATCCGGATCTTTCAGCAGCTCGCTGACCTCCCGCCTGTCGTACTTCATTCCCTTCAGGAGTTTGAACTGCTTGGTCCGGTACAGGAGCTCAGCGACGATGAAGGTGTCCGTCACATCCAGGAGGCCCTGCTCCTGCAGAGCGCTGAACAGCTTGAGCCCAGAATCGGCCTTGTTCAGCCGGTTACTGTGCAGCAAATCCCGGCAGAGGAACTTCATGGCCCCCAGCTCCTCCGAGCCCAGGTTCTCACTGATGTGGTGGAGCTGAGAAGAAAGCTGGAAAAATGCACCATCCATCATGACTTCAAATGACTGCAGAGAGAGAGAGAGAGAACAGGGCCATCAGAACCCCCAGTGCAGACCAACAATCCCCCCACCATCCAACACAGAGAGACCTGGACAGTGATCCGGAGCAGGAACCCTGACGATTCCAAACCCACCCGCCCCGCAACTCTCTCTCTAACCCAGGGATCACTGCACAGTGATCAGGAGCAGGAACCCTGGCTGATTTACCCTCTCTCTTTAACCCAGGGATCACTGGACAGATATCAGGAGCAGGGAACCTGGCTGATTTACCCTCTCTCTCTAACACAGGGATCACTGGATAGTGATCAGGAGCAGGAACCCTGGCTCATTTACCCTCTCTCTAACCCAGGGATCACTGGACAGTGATCAAGAGCAGGAACCCTGGCTGATTTCCCCTCTCTCTCTAACCCAGAGATCACTGGATAGTGATCAGGAGCAGGAAAACAGGCTGATTTACCCTCTCTCTCTAACCCAGCGATCACTGGATAGTGATCAGGAGCAGGAACCCTGGCTGATTTCCCCTCTCTCTCTAACCCAGGGATCACTGGATAGTGATCAGGAGCAGGAACCCTGGCTGATGTCCCCTCTCTCTCTAACCTAGGGATCACTGGATAGTGATCAGGAGCAAGAACCCTGGCTGATATGCAATCTCTCTCTAACACAGGGATCACTGGATAGTGATCAGGAGCAGGAACCCTGGCTGATTTACCTTCTCTCTCTAACCCAGGGATTACTGGATAGTGATCAGGAGCAGGAAGCCAGGCTGATTTCCCCTCTCTGTAACCCAGGGATCACTGGACAGTGATCAGGAGCAGGAACCATGGCTGATTTCCCCTCTCTCTCTACCCTCTCTCTAACCCAGGGATCACTGGACAGTGATCAGGAGCAGGAATCCTGGCTGATTTCCCCCCTCTCTCTAACCCAGGGATCACTGGACAGTGATCAGGAGCAGGAATCCTGGCTGATTTCCCCCTCTCTCTCTAACCCAGGGATCACTGGACAGTGATCAGGAGCAGGAACCCTGGCTGATTTCCCCTCTCTCTCCAACACAGGGATCACTGCATAGAGATCAGGAGCAGGAACCCTGGCTAATTTACCCTCTCTGTAACCCAGGGATCACTGGACAGTGATCAGGAGCAGGAACCCTGGCTGATTTCCCCTCTCTCTCCAACACAGGGATCACTGCATAGAGATCAGGAGCAGGAACCCTGGCTAATTTACCCTCTCCGTAACCCAGGGATCACTGGACAGTGATCAGGAGCAGGAACCCTGGCTGATTTCCCCTCTCTATAACCCAGGGATCACTGGACAGTGATCAGGAGCAGGAACCCTGGCTGATTTCCCCTCTCTCTCTAACCCAGGGATCACTGGACAGTGATCAGGAGCAGGAACCCTGGCTGATTTCCCCTCTCTCTCTAACCCAGGGATCACTGGATAGTGATCAGGAGCAGGGACCCTGGCTGACTTACCCACTCTCTCTAACCCAGGGATCACTGGACAGTGATCAGGAGCAGGAACCCTGGCTGATTTCCCCTCTCTCTCTAACCCAGGGATCACTGGACAGTGATCAGGAGCAGGAACCCTGGCTGATTTCCCCTCTCTCTCTAACCCAGGGATCACTGGACAGTGATCAGGAGCAGGAACCCTGGCTGATTTCCCCTCTCTCTCGAACCCAAGGGATGACTGGACCGTGATCAGGAGCAGGAACCCTGGCTCATTTACATTCTCTGTAACTCAGGGATCACTGGACAGTGATCAGGAGCAGGAACCCTGGCTGATTTCCCCTCTCTGTAACTCAGGGATCACTGGATAGAGATCAGGAGCAGGGACCCTGGCTGATTTCCCCTCTCTCTCTAACCCAGGGATCACTGGACAGTGATCAGGAGCAGGAACCCTGGCTGATTTCCCCTCTCTCTCTAACCCAGGGATCACTGGACAGTGATCAGGAGCAGGAACCCTGGCTGATTTCCCCTCTCTCTCTCTAACACAGGGATCACTGGATAGTGATCAGGAGCAGTAACCCTGGCTGATTTACCTTCACTCTCGAACCGGATCACTGGACAGTGATCAGGAGCAGGAACCCTGGCTAATTTCCCCTCTCTCTAACCCAGGGATCACTGGACAGTGATCGGGCAGGAACCCTGGCTGATTCCCTCTGTGTAATCGAGGGATCACTGGACAGTGATCAGAAGCAGGAACCCTGGCTGATTTACCCTCTCACTCTAACCCAGCGATCACTGGATAGTGATCAGGAGCAGGAATCCTGGCTGATTTCCCTTCTCTCTCTAACCCAGATCACTGGACAGTGACCAGGAGCAGGAACCCTGGCTGATTTCCCCTCCTCTCCAACACAGGGATCACTGCATAGAGATCAGGAGCAGGAACCCTGGCTAATTTACCCTCTCTCTCTAAACCAGGGATCACTGGATAGTGATCAGGAGCAGGAACCCTGGCTGATTTCCCCTCTCTGTAACCCTGGGATCACTGGACAGTGATCAGGAGCAGGAACCTTGGCTGATGTCCCCTCTCTGTAACCCAGGGATCACTGGACAGTGATCAGGAGCAGGAACCATGGCTGATTTACCCTCTCCCTCTAACCCAGCGATCACTGGATAGTGATCACGAGCAGGAATCCAGGCTGATTTCCCCTCTCTCTCTAACCCAGGGATCACTAGATAGTGATCAGGAGCAGGAATCCTGGCTGAATTCCACTCTCTCTCTAACCCAGGGATCAATGGACAGTGATCAGGAGCAGGGAACCTGGCTGATTTACCCTCTCTCAAACGCAGGATCACTGAATAGTGATCAGGAGCAGGAAACCTGGCTGATTTACCCTCTCTCTAACACAGGGATCACTGGATAGTGATCAGGAGCAGGAACCCTGGCTGATTTCCCCTCTCTCTCTAACCCAGGGATCACTGCATAGTGATCAGGAGCAGGGACCCTGGCTGACTTACCCACTCTCTCTAACCCAGGGATCACTGGACAGTGATCAGGAGCAGGAACCATGGCTGATTTCCCCTCTCTCTCTAACCCAGGGATCACTGGACAGTGATCAGGAGCAGGAACCCTCGCTGATTTACCCTCTCTCTCTAACCCAGGAAACACTGAACAGTGATCAGGAGCAGGAACACTGGCTCATTTACACTCTCTGTAACCCAGGGATCACTGGACAGTGATCAGGAGCAGGAACCCTGGCTGATTTCCCCTCTCTCTCTAACCCAGGGATCACTGGATAGTGATCAGGAGCAGGAACCCTGGCTGATGTCCCCTCTCTATAATCCAGGGATCACTTGATAGTGATCAGGAGCAAGAACCCTGGCTGATTTCCCCTCTCTCTCTAACCCAGGGATCACTGGATAGTGATCAGGAGCAGGAACCCTGGCTGATTTACCTTCTCTCTCGAACCCAGGGATCACTGGACAGTGATCAGGAGCAGGAACCCTGGCTAATTTACCCTCTCTGTAACCCAGGGATCACTGGACAGTGATCAGGAGCAGGAACCCTGGCTGATTTCCCCTCTCTCTCTAACCCAGGGATCAGTGGACAGCGATCAGGAGCAGGAACCCTGGCTGATTTCCCCTCTCTCTCGAACCCAAGGGATCACTGGACAGTGATCAGGAGCAGGAACCCTGGCTCATTTACACTCTCTGTAACTCAGGGATCACTGGATAGAGATCAGGAGCAGGAACCCTGGCTGATTTCCCCTCTCTCTCTAACCCAGGGATCACTGGATAGTGATCAGAAGCAGGAACCCTGGCTGATGTCCCCTCTCTATAATCCAGGGATCACTTGATCGTGATCAGGAGCAAGAACACTGGCTGATATGCCCTCTCTCTCTAACCCAGGAATCACTGGATAGTGATCAGGAGCAGGAACCCTGGCTAATTTACCTTCTCCCTCGAACCCAGGGATCACTGGACAGTGATCAGGAGCACGAACTCTGGCTAATTTACCCTCTCTGTAACCCAGGGATCACTGGACAGTGATCAGGAGCAGGAACCCTGGCTGATTTCCCCTCTCTCTCGAACCCAGGGATCACTGGACAGTGATCAGGAGCAGGAACCCTGGCTAATTTACCATCTCTGTAACCCAGGGATCACTGGACAGTGATCAGCAGCAGGAACCCTGGCTGATTTCCCCTCTCTCTCTAACCCAGGGATCACTGGACAGTGATCAGGAGCAGGAACCATGGCTGATTTCCCCTCTCTCTCGAACTCAGGGATCACTGGACAGTGATCAGGAGCAGGAACCCTGGCTCATTTACACTCTCTGTAACCCAGGGATCACTGGACAGTGATCAGAAGCAGGAACCCTGGCTGATTTCCCCTCTCTGTAATCGACGGATCACTGGACAGTGATCAGAAGCAGGAACCCTGGCTGATTTACCCTCTCACTCTAACCCAGCGAACACTGGATAGTGATCAGGAGCAGGAATACTGGCTGATTTCCCCTCTCTCTCTAACCCGGGGATCACTGGACAGTGATCAGGAGCAGGAACCCTGGCGGATTTCACTTCTCTCTCTAACCCAAGGATCACTGGACAGTGATCAGGAGCAGGAACCCTGCCTGATTTCCCCTCTCTCTCTAAACCAGGGATCACTGGATAGTGATCAGGAGCAGGAACCCTGGCTGATTTCCCCTCTCTGTAACCCAGGGATCACTGGACAGTGATCAGGAGCAGGAACCATGGCTGATTTCCCCTCACTCCCTAACCCAGGGATCACTGGATAGTGATCAGGAGCAGGAACCCTGGCTGATGTCCCCTCTCTGTAATCCAGGGATCACTGGACAGTGATCAGGAGCAGGAACCATGGCTGATTTACCCTCTCTCTCTAACCCAGCGATCACTGGATAGTGATCACGAGCAGGAATCCAGGCTGATTTCCCCTCTCTCTCTAACCCAGGGATCGCTGGATAGTGATCAGGAGCAGGAATCCTGGCTGAATTCCACTCTCTCTCTAACCCAGGGATCAATGGACAGTGATCAGGAGCAGGGAATCTGGCTGATTTACCCTCTCCCAAACGCAGGGATCACTGGATAGTGATCAGGAGCAGGAAACCTGGCTGATTTACCCTCTCTCTCTAACACAGGGATCACTGCATAGTGATCAGGAGCAGGAACCCTGGTTGATTTACCTTCTCTCTCTAACCCAGGGATCACTGGATAGTGATCAGGAGCAGGAATCCTGGCTGAATTCCACTCTCTCTCTAACCCAGGGATCAATGGACAGTGATCAGGAGCAGGGAATCTGGCTGATTTACCCTCTCCCAAACGCAGGGATCACTGGATAGTGATCAGGAGCAGGAACCCTGGCTGATTTCCCCTCTCTCTCTAACACAGGGATCACTGCATAGCGATCAGGAGCAGGAAGCCAGGCTGATTTCCCCTCTCTGTAACCCAGGGATCACTGGACAGTGATCAGGAGCAGGAACCCTGGCTGATTTACCCTCTCTCTCTAACCCAGGGATCACTGGATAGTGATCAGGAGCAGGAAGCCAGGCTGATTTCCCCTCTCTGTAACCCAGTGATCACTGGACAGTGATCAGGAGCAGGAACCCTGGCTGATTTCCCCTCTCTCTCTAACCCAGCGATCACTGGATAGTGATCAGGAGCAGGAATCCTGGCTGATTTCCCCTCTCTCTCTAACCCAGGGATCACTGGATAGTGATCAGGAGCAAGAACCCTGGCTGATATGCAATCTCTCTCTAACCCAGGGATCACTGGATAGTGATCAGGAGCAGGAACCCTGGCTGATTTACCTTCTCTCTCTAACCCAGGGATCACTGGATAGTGATCAGGAGCAGGAAGCCAGGCTGATTTCCCCTCTCTGTAACCCAGGGATCACTGGACAGTGATCAGGAGCAGGAATCCTGGCTGATTTCCCCTCTCTCTAAAACCCAGGGATCACTGGACAGTGATCAGGAGCCGGAACCCTGGCTGAATTCCACTCTCTCTGTAACCCAGGGATCACTGGACAGTGATCAGGAGCAGGAACCCTGGCTAATTTACCCTCTCTGTAACTCAGGGATCACTGGATAGTGATCAGGAGCAGGAACCCTGGCTGATTTGCCCGGTTGGTTACAGTGTATTCGGGTTGTGGTGTATTCTCCCCTTGAGGATACAGTGTATCGTTGGGGAATATGTCAGCGGGAAGCTCTGGGAGTGGGGACAATCCGGCCAGGGATTGAACCCGGCTCCCGGTCCCGAGCGGCACTAACCTGGGAGCGGGCCCGGCGGCGGCAGCGGAGAATCTTACCGCCAGCAGCGGCCGGGGCCGGGGGCGGATGCGGAAATGTTTCGTATTCGGCGACTCGGAGCTGAGTCACTACAGGTTCCGGGAAATGGTTCAATAATTCCGGTAAACCCAGTATAAATCTCCCCAAAACAATCAAATACTCTCAAAACACAGTGTAAAAATATCCCCCAAAATCTAGTGTAAAATATTCCCCCAAAACTCAATGTAAAATCTCCCCAAAACCCAGTATAAATATTCCCCCCCCAAAATCCCAGTGTAAATATACTCCAAAACCCAATGTAAAATCTCCCCAAATCCCAGAGTGAATAATCCCCAAAATCCAGTGTAAATATATCCCAAAACCCAGTGTAAATATGCCCTAAACCCAGTGCAAATGTCCCACTAAACCTAGTGTAAATATTCCCCCAAAACCCAGTGTGAAAATATCCTCCAAAACCGAGTGTAAATATCCCTTAAATCCAGTATAAAAATATCCTCCAAAACTTAGTGTAAATATTCCCCAAATCCAGTGTAAATATCCCCTAAATCCAGTGTAAAAATATCCCCCAAAACTTAGTGTAAATATCCCCCAAAACTTAGTGTAAATATTCCCCAAATCCATGTAAAATCCCCTAAATCCAGTATAAAAATACCCTCCAAAACTTAGTGTAAATATCCCCCAAAACATAGTGTAAATATTCCCCAAACCCAGTGTAAATATCCCTTAAAGCCAGTGTAAAAATATTCTCCAAAACTTAGTGTAAATATCCCCCAAAACGTAGTGTAAATATTCCCCAATCCAGTGTAAAAATATCCCCAAAACCCAATGTAAATATCCCCTAAATCCAGTGTAAAAATATCCCCCAAATCCAGTGTAAAAATATCCCCAAAACACAGTGTAAATATCGCCCAAAATCCAGTGTAAATATCCTTCAAAACTCAGTGTAAATATCTGCAAAACTCAGTGTAAATATTCCCCAAAATCCAGTGTAAATATTCCCCAAAATCCAGTGTCAATATTCCCCAAAATCCAGTGTCAATATTCCCCAAAACGCAGTGTGAATATTCCCCAAAACCCAGTGTGAATATACCCCAACCCAGTGTAAATATCCCCCAAAACCCAGTGTAAAAATCCCCCAAATCCAGTGTAAATATCCTCCAAAACCCAGTGCAAATATTCCTCACACCCAGTGTAAATATTCCCCAAAACCCAGTGTAAATATGCCCTAAACCCAGTGTAACTATCCCACTAAACCCAGTGTAAATATTCCCCCAAAACCAGTGTAAATATCCCCAAAATCCAATGTAAATATTCTCAAAATCCTGTGTAAATCCCTCAAACAATCAAATACCTCCAAAACTCGCTACAATTACCCTCAAAACAGTGTAAATCCCCCCAACAATCAAATACCCCTCCTAATAGTGTAAACACCTCAGAAAACAATCCACATACCCCTCAAAGCATAGAGTTAATATCCACAGAGGCCAAATCCCAATCCTAACAGAGTAAAGATCCTCAAAATACAGGGTGAATACCGCAAAACAGTCCAAAATCCCAACAAGACAGTGCAAACACCTCTGAAACACACAGTAAATACTCCAAAAGGAGGAGCCATCCTAAAAGTATAAACACCCAAAAGCACAGGGCAAACTCAAAACAGTCGAAAGACCATTCCATTCATAGGACAAACACTCCTCCAAGCAGTGTGGGGAGGCAATGGTCTAGTGACAGTATCACTAGACTATACATCCAGACACTCAGCTAATGTTCTGGGGACCTGGGTTTAAATCCCGTCGTGGCACATGGTGGAATTTGAATTCAATAAAAGAACTCTAGAATTAAGAATCTACTGATGACCATGAAACCATTGTCGAATGTTGTTAAAAACCCCATCTGGTTCACTAATATCTTTTAGGGAAGGAAATCTGCAGTCCTTACCCAGTCTGGCCTACATGAGGTTCCAGAGCCACTGCAATGTAGTTGACTCTCAACTGCCCTGGGAGGGCAACTAGGGATGGGCAGTGATGCCCATGTCCCATGAACGAATGAAAAAAAATCCCAGAAGTGACAAGGTAAATATCCTCATTTAAGGTGCAATTGTTTCTGGTGACACTGCTGCCTCACAGCACCAGAGACCCCCCCGGGTTCGATTCCAGCCTCAGGTGACTGTGTGGAGTTTGCATGTTAAAATTAGAGCATGGAAACAAATCCTTTGGCCAAACTTGTCCATGCTGCCCTTTTTTTAAGGACTAAGCTCGTCCCAATTGCCCGTGTTTGGCCAACATCCCTCCACAGCCATCTTATTCATGTAACTGTCTTTTTAAAAGACAAAATTGTACCTGCCTCTACTAGTACTTCACTATTCTCTATGTGAAAAAAATTGCCCTCTGGACCCTTCTGTATCTCTCCCCTCTCACCTTAAACCTGTGCCCTCTAGTTTTAGACCCCCAACCTTTGGGAAAGGTTAACTATCTAGCTAATCTATGCCCCTCATTATTTTATAGACCTCTACAAGATCATCCCCTCAGCCTCCTATGCTCCAGAAGAAAAACATCCCAGCCTATCCAATCTCTCCGTGTAACTCAAATCATTAAGTCCTGGCAGCATCCTAGTAAATCTTTTCTGCACTCTTTCTAGTTTAATAACATCCATTCTATAATAGGGTGACCAGAACTGTACAGAGTATTCCAAGTGTGGCCTTACCAATGTCTTGCACAACTTCAACATGACATCCTAATTCTTGTATTCAACATCCTGACCAATAAAACCAAGCATGCTGAATACCTTCTTCACCACTCTGTCCATCTGTGACTCCACTTTCAAGGAGTTATGAACATGTGCCCCTAGATCTTTTTGTTCTGTAACTCTCCCCAACGCCTTACCATTAACTGAGTAAGTCCTGCCCTGGTTCAATTTACCAAAATGCATCACCTCGCATTTGTCTAAATTAAACTCCATCTACCATTCGTCAGCCCACTGGCCCAATTGATCAAGATCCTGTTGCAATCTGAGATCACCTTCTTCACTGTCCACTATGCAACAAATCTTTGTGTCATCTGCAAACTACTAACCATGCCTCATTTATTCTCATCCAAATCATTAATATAATTGACAAATAATATTCAGCACTGATTCCTGAGGCACACCGCTGGTCACAAGCCTCCAGTTTGAAAAACAACCCTCTATAATCACCTTTTGTGATCAAACCAATTTTGCATCCATTTGGTTACCTCACCAGGATGCCATGAGATTTAATCTTGTACAACAACCTATCATGGGGTACCTTGTCAAAGGCCTTGCTAGACAATATGGAGCCTAGGTGGGGATCAGTGAGGGGTGAGGGGTGGGGGTGGGGGTGGGGGGTTGGGGGGGGGGGTCCCACTGCTACTCTGCTATTGGGATCGATAGGGCACAGGAGGGAGTATAGTGACTGGGGTAGGCTTGGGTGGAGGGGGGAGGTGGTCTCCTGCAGGGTTTCTGCACTCTGATAGGGGATGGGTGCTGGAGATCAGGACAGTCTGCGATGTGGGGGTTGGGGGGGGGTGGTGTGAGGCTGATCTGGGAATGGTTGGTGGGTGTCTGTGATCAGGTTGTGGGGAGGTAGAGGTGGTGCAGGAGGGAGTGGGGGGGTCCACTGGCCAGCAATTGAACCGGCTTGCAAACGGGAGGCTGAGAGTTCGGAGCCACAGTGCATGCACAGATCCCCACTGGTTTCAGACCCCAGGCAGGGATAGATTTCCACTGCAATTGAATGATATTCAAGCTGGTGGCCCCTGCATTGCACAGAGTGGGGGGATTCTGGTGTGAACTCACTGAAGAAACTAGCATGAATTATTCCAGTTTTCTCGCGAATTCAACACTTAAGAATTTTTTGGGGAGAATTCTGCCGACTGTTCTCAGCACCTCCAGGACACTCTCTCTCCAGCACTGCAGCATTCTCAATAAATACTATCACCTCTTCCTCTTTAATTTTTCTTCAAATCCCCGTGTCCAGGTTTATTCAGTCACCAGTCCTTCCCCTCTTTGAGCCAGGTCTCTGTTATACCCTTGTCATGGATCCATATAGTTTATCTGTTAATCACCAGTCGTATTTCCCAGTAACCATTCCCAGACCAGCCTCAACACAACCCCCACCCACCCCAACCCCCATCACAGACTGCCCTGATCTCCAACCACCCTCTCTCGCAGAGTGAATCCCCCCTATAGTGCAGAAACCCCCGTAGATCCCCACCCATTCAAGCCTGCCCCAATCACTGGCCTCTCTCCTGTGCATATTTCCTCCCTGCAATCCTAAAGGTGCACTAGTTTTAGACTCTATTACTGGCTCCTTTACTCTGAACTCACTATTCCCTACACTGGTGTTATTGGCCTATCCCAGTACAGTGTGCACCTTGCTTTCTGACATTACCTCCACATTCCTCCCCCCCCCACCACTCCTTCACACCCCTGTCAAGTTAGTTAGAACCCTCCCCACTCTCAATAGCAAATCCCACCACAAGAAACTCTGTCCCCCCTCTGTTTAGGTGCAACCTCTCCGCTCTGTACAGTTCCCATCTCCCCCAGAGCAACTGAAAAGGTGAATGGTATGTTGGCCTTTATTGCTAAGGGATAAGGGTAAGGACATTTTTGTTGCAATCATATAAATATTTTGTGAGGCTATGCATAGAGTACCATGTATAAAATTTTACTCCTTTCATCTTTGGAAAGATATACTTGCTTTAGGGGAAGTGCACTGACGGTTCACTAGATTAACATTCGCTCCACACAAATGCCAGGCAACAACCATCAGTAATAAGAGACACTCTAGCCACTGTCCCTTGACATTCAGTGGTGTAACCATCACTGAATCTCCCCACTGTCAACATCCATGTTGTTACCATTGACCAGAAACTCAATTGGACTTGTCATATAAACACAGAGGCCACAAGAGCAGGTCAGAGATGAGGAATACTGTGGCGACTAACTCACTGCCTGTCCACCATCTACAAGAACACAGGTCAGGAGTGTGATGGAACACTCCCCACTTGCCTGGATGGGTGCAGCTCCAACAACACTCAAGAACTCGACACCGTCCAGGACAAAGCAGCTCCACTTGACTGGCACCACATCTACACCGATGTTCAGTAGCAGCAGTGTGTACTATCCACAAGATGCATTACAGCAATTCACCAAAGATCCTTAAGCAGCACCTTCCAAACCCAGAGCAACTTTCATCTAAAAAGAGAAGAGCAGCAGATACATAGGGAAAACCACCACTTGCAAGTTCCCCTACAAGGTGCTCAGCATCCTGACTTGGAAATATATCGCCATTCCTTCGCAGTCACTGGGTCAAAATTCTGGAATTTCCACCCTAACGGCATTCTGGCTCAACCTACAGCAAATGGACTGCAGCAATTCGAAACGGCAGCTCACCACCACCTTCTTAAGGGCAATTAGGGATGGGCAATAAATGCTGGCAAGCCAGCAACATAAATGTCTCAGAATTGAAGTAAAAATGAGGGGAGACTGGGTCTATATTCTTTGGAGTTTACAAGAATGAGAGATCTTGAGATTCTTAGAAGTGATTGCCATTGGTTGGTGAGATGAGATCCGTGGCCCACCAGTCTCAGGATACGGGGTCAGCCATTTTGGACTGACACATAGAACATAGAACATAGAACACTACAGCACAAACAGGCCCTTCGGCCCACAAGTTGTGCCGAACACATCAAAACCTACCCAGCCATAGACCTATCTATAACCCCCAATCTCATTGGATCCCATATACTCATCCAGAAGTCTTTTAAAAGACCCCAGTGAGTTCGCCTCGACCACCACCGACGGCAGCCGATTCCATTCACTCACCACCCTCTGAGTGAAAAACTTTCCCCTAGCATCCCCTCTGTACTTGCTTCCCTGCACCTTAAATCTGTGCCCTCTCATCGCGACCATTTCAGCCCTGGGAAATAGTCTCTGAGAGTCCACCCTATCTATTCCTCTCAACATCTTGTAAACCTCTATCAGGTCGCCTCTCAACCTTCGTCTCTCCAGGGAGAACAGTCCCAGCTCCCTCAACCTGTCTTCACAAGGCATGCCTCCCAATCCAGGCAACATCCTTGTAAATCTCCTCTGCACCCTTTCAATAGCTTCCACGTCCTTCCTATAGTGAGGCGACCAGAACTGCGCACAGTACTCCAAGTGTGGTCTGACAAGGGTCCTATAAAGCTGCAGCATTACCTCCTGACTCCTGAACTCAATCCCTCAATGAATGAAGGCCAGTACACCGTAAGCTTTCTTAACCACATCCTCCACCTGGGAGGCCGATTTGAGAGTCTTATGGACCCGGACCCCAAGATCCCTCTGCTCTTCCACACAGCTAAGACTCCTACCTTTGATAGTGTACTCATTCATCCCGTTGGATCTGCCAAAATGGACCACAACACATTTATCCGCGTTGAAGTCCATCTGCCACTTCTCCGCCCAGTCTTGCATCCTGTCGATGTCATGCTGCAACTTCTGACATCCCTCCAGACCATCCACAACACCACCGACCTTCGTGTCATCGGCGAACTTACTCACCCATCCCTCCACTTCCTCATCCAGGTCATTTATGAAAATGACAAACAGCAAGGGTCCTAGAACAGATCCCTGGGGCACTCCACTGGTGACCGACCTCCATGCAGAAAAAGAGCCATCCACAACCACCCTCTGCCTTCTGCAGGCAAGCCAGTTCTGGATCCACAAGGCCAAAGCCCCTTGGATCCCATGGCCTCTCACCTTCTCAAGAAGTCTTGCATTTGGGACCTTGTCAAATGCCTTGCTGAAGTCCATGTACACCACGTCCACTGCTCTTCCTTCGTCAATGTGTTCAGTCACATTTTCGAAGAACTCAATTAAGCTTGTAAGGCACGACCTGCCTTTTACAAAACCATGCTGACTATTTCTAATCAACCTAAACTTCTCCAAATGCTCGTAAATCTTGTCCCTCAGAAGCCTCTCCATCAGCTTACCAACCACTGAGGTCAGACTCACCGGTCGGTAATTTCCAGGACTATCCCTGTTCCCTTTCTTGAAAATAGGGACCACATCCGCAATCCTCCAATCCTCCGGAACCTCTCCCGTCTCCATCGACGACGCAAAGATCATTGCCAGGGGCTCTGCAATGACATCCCTCACCTCCCACAATAACCTGGGGTACATCCCATCTGGTCCCGGAGACTTGTCTATCTTGATAGCATTTAAAAGTTCTAACACATCCGCTTCCTTAATATCTACATACTCAATCTTTTCAGTCTGCCGCAAACTTGTAGTGCATCCTCCCAGATCACTTTCCACCGTGAATACTGAGGCAAAGTACTCATTAAGCACCTCTGCCATTTCTTCCGGTTCCATACAGACTTTTCCCCCTTCACCTTTTATAGGTCCTATCCCTTCTCTTCTCATCCTTTTACTTTTCACATATTTGTAGAAGGCCTTGGGATTCTCCTTAATCCTACCAGCCAAGGCCTTCTCATGACCCCTTCTGGCTCTCCTAATTTCCTTTTTAAGCTCTCTTCTATAAGCCTTATACTTCTCTAGATCCCCAACATCTCCTAGCTCTTTGAACCTTTTATACACCTTTCTTTTCTTCCTGACTATGTTCACCACAGCCTTCGTGCACCACGGTTCCCGCGTCCTACCAAAACCTCCTTGTCTCACCGGAACGTTGTCGTGCAAAGCTCCAGACAAGCATTCCTTGAATATCTGCCACCTTCCTTCTGTGCTTTTCCCCAAGAACACCTCCTTCCAGTTTATTCGCCCCAACATCTGCCTGATGTCTTCATATTTCCCCTTATTCCAGACAAACACCTTCCTAGCCTGCCTGATCCTATCCTTTTCCAATGCAAGGGTGAAGGAGATAGAATTATGATCTCCATCCCCAAGATGCTCTCCTACCGAGAGATCCATCACCTGTCCTGGTTCATTAGCTAGTACCAGGTCCAGTACAGCCTCTCCTCTCGTAGGCTTGTCCATGTGCTGTGTCAGGAAACCCTCCTGAACACACCTAACAAACTCCTCCCCATCCAAACCCCTTACCCTTGGGATATTCCAGTCGATGTTTGGGAAATTGAAGTCTCCCATCACAACAACTCTGTTATTTCTACATCTCTCCAGTATCTGTTTCCTTATCTGCACCTCAACTTCCCTGTCACTATTGGGCGGCCTATAGAATACACCCAGCAACGTCACCGACCCTTTGCTATTCCTAACTTCCACCCACAGAGACTCCGTAGACATTCCCTCCTCGGTATCCACCTTCTCTGCAGCCATGACACTGTCCCTGATCAACAGTGCCACTCCACCACCTCTTTTGCCTCCCTCCCTGTCCTTCCTGAAGGATCTGAATCCCACGAGGGAAGAATTTCTTCGTTCCCATGGGATCATGAATCTTTGGAATTCTCTCCCACAGAGCACTGAGTTCTCAGATGTTGAGCATAATCAAGCTTGGACCAAGAGTTTTGGGAATTGTGGGAATCGAGGGATATGGGGAGTGAACTGGAAAGTGTAGCTGGAAGATCAGCCACAATCTTACTGAACAGAATAGGCTTGTCGGGCCAAATGGCCTATTCCAATTCCATTTTCCTATGTATTCCCGGCTGCAGGAGTAGCCAGATTAGGTGGATTGGCCATGTTAAGTTCTCCCTCAGTGTACCTGAACAGGCACCAGAGTGTAGCGACTAGGGGATTTTCACAGCAACTTCTTTGCAGCGTTAATGATGTGAAAATGCCAGCATGGGACTGGGGTGGCAGCAGTAAGAAGTCTCACAACACCAGGGTGAAATCCAATTAGTTATCTGGAATCACATGCTTTCGCAGTGCTGCTCCTGAGTCCACTTACCTGAGGAAGGAGCAGTGCATTGAAAGCTTGTGCTACCAAATAACCTGTTGGACTTTAACCTGATGTTGTGAGACTTCTTACTGTGTAGTGTTAATGTAAACCTGCTTGTGACTAATAAATATATTTTAACTTCCAGTCCATTCCCAGGTGTCAGAGTAACTTGGCCCAGAATTGTAACCAGTACTCCAGTAATATCTTACTAGCTATACTACATTTAATTATATCCTCAATGGATAATGTGAAAAGTTTCCATTAGAGTCCCCAAAGTGAAAAGCACAATGATGATGGTGATAATTACAAGACTTCAAACTGAACACATTGAATATAATATTTTATTAAGTGATGAAGCTTGATATAGCATTTGAGGCTTTCTATAGTCCACACATCATTCCTTAACTCCTCCCTGCTCCAAATTCCTTCCAATATTAAGTTCTCAAACCTGGTCTAAATCCCAGGTCAATGCTCTGATCCCAGTCTAGAATCATAGAATCTCTACAGTGCAGAAGAAGGTCATTTGGCCCATCGGGTCTGCACCACAATCCCACCCAGGCTCTATCTCAAAACCCCACATATTTACCCCACTAATCCCATTAACATACACATCCTGGAACACTAAAGGGCAATTTAGCATGGTCAATCCATCCAACTTACATATCTTTGGATTGTGGGAGGAAACCCACGCAGACACTGGGAGAATGGGCAAACTCCGCACAGTTACCCAAGCCAGGAATCGAACCTGGGTCCCTGGAGCTGTGAGGTAACAGTACTAACCACCGTGCCACCTAGTTTCCTCCCTCCTTTAGCCACCTCCCCCTCCCCCGTCCTGATTGATCTCTCTTCCTGTGTTAATATCTCTACCCCACTAATAGGCTCAATATGATATAGAATTCGTACTGTGCAGAAGGAGGCCATTCGGCCCATCAAGTTTGTACTGACTCTCCAATAGAGGATCTTACTTAGGCAGACCACCAGCCCTATCCCCATAGCCCCACACATTCATCCCACTAGTCACCCGAACTTGCACATCCTTGGACATTAAGGGGAAATTTTGCATGGCCAATTCCCCTAACGTAAACATTTTTGGACGGTGGGAGGAAATCGAAGCACCCGGAGGAAACTCTCAGGTTAATCTCTCCTGTGCTAATCCCTCTAGCCTAGTCTAGATCAGTCCCTGTGTTAATCTCTCTACACAAGTCCAGATCACTCCCTGTGTTAATCCCTCTACCCCAGTGTAGATTAGTCCCTGTGTTAATCCCTCTACCCACCTAAATCTCTCCCTTTGTTAATCCCTCTCCTCCAGTCTAGGTCACTCCCTGTGTTAATCTCGCTAGCTCAGTCTGGATCTCTCTCAGTGTTAATCCCCCTGTCCTGTTCTCAGATCCCTCCTGCCCATCCTAGCTATCTTGGTGGGCTCGATTCTCTTCTCCTCATTGTGCCTGTGTCTCAAGCTTCGCTTATTGAAGAATGCAGGCACCATCGCTTGGAGTGTGCTCGTGTAGTGTTGAAGACAGTTACTGTGAGCCAGAGTGCACGGTCTGAAAGCAGTGAGCCGCCCTCAGGGGAAGATCAGTTTCTTCCTCAGGGTGTGTCGGAGGACCAGGGGGGTGGGCTCCTCCCCGGCCAGGCGGCGGTTTCTCAGCATTGTTTGTCTGTTCACCTCTGTTAGCATCGACACCACATCACACCTGCAGAGACAGACAGAGAGAGAGAGGATACTGCCAAGATACAAACAGTGACCTTGTTCCAGCTGAACCACCCTGGTCCAGCACAAGAAACCTCAGCAACCTCTCCAACATACTGACATCTTTCCTCAAGGCCGGCACATGGTACACCAAGTCGGGAGCCCTCCAGCTGAAGTCCAATCGATGTTACATGAAGTATTCAATATAATGTGAAATCTATTAATAGAGCCAAGCATTTCAATGTTATTTTTAAACTGCTGTGCTGGCAGAACAATCTAGATGGGCTGAATGGCACACTCCCCTTTCTCTGCTCCTTCACTTCATTGCATATTTCACATCACATTTTCCCACTGCTCTGCAGCAGCCCCCTGTCAGCCCAGCCTATGACAGGGAGGGATGGGGGGGTCCTCTAAGTTTACCTCTGTTGAGGGGGGTCTGCATTTATCTGTGATGGGGGAGGGATCTGTGGGTTTACCTGTGTTCAGGGGAAAGTCTGTGTTTACCTGTGATTCGGGGGGAAGGGTGTCTGGGTTTACCTGTGACTGGGGAGGTCTGCATTTATCTGTGACTGGGTGACGGTCTATGTTTACCTGTGATTGGGAAAAGTCTGTGTTTCCCCATGACTGGAGGGGTCTGTGTTTACCTGTGACTGGAGGGGTCTACGTTTACTTGTGACTGGAGGGGTCTGTGTTTACCTGTGACTGGAGGGGTCTGTGTTTACCTGTGACTGGAGGGCTCTGCTTTTACCTGTGATTGGAGGGATCTATGTTTACCAATGACTGGAGGAGTCTGTGTATCTGTGATTGTAGGGGTCTGTGTTTACCTGCGATTGTAGGGGTCTGTGTTTTCCTGTGACTGGAGGGGTCTGTGTTTATCTGTGACTGGAGAGGTCTGTGTTTACTTGTGACTGGAGGGGTCTGTGTTTACCTGTGACTGGAGGGGTCTGTGTTTACCTGTGACTGGAGGGGTCTGCTTTTACCTGTGATTGGAGGGATCTATGTTTACCAGTGACTGGAGGAGTCTGTGTATCTGTGACTGGAGGGGTCTGTGTTTACTGTGACTGGAGGGTCTGTTTTTACTGTGATTGTAGGGGTCTGTGTTTACCTGCGATTGTAGGGGTCTGTGTTTACCTGTGACTGGAGGGGTCTGTGTTTACCTGTGACTGGAGGGGTCTGTGTTTACCTGTGACTGGAGGGGTCTGTGTTTACCTGTGACTGGAGGGGTCTGTGTTTACCTGTGACTGGAGGGGTCTGTGTTTACCTGTGACTGGAGGGATCTATGTTTACCAATGACTGGAGGAGTCTGTGTATCTGTGATTGTAGGGGTCTGTGTTTACCTGTGATTGTAGGGGTCTGTGTTTACCTGTGACTGGAGGGGTCTGTGTTTACCTGTGACTGAAGGGGTCTGTGTTTTCCTGTGACTGGAGGGGTCTGTGTTTATCTGTGACTGGAGGGGTCTGTGTTTATCTGTGACTGGAGGGGTCTGTGTTTACCTGTGACTGGAGGGGTCTGTGTTTTCCTGTGACTGGAGGGGTCTGTGTTTACCTGTGACTGGAGGGGTCTGTGTTTACCTGTGACTGGAGGGGTCCGTGTTTATCTGTGACTGGAGGGGTCTGTGTTTACCTGTGACTGGAGGGGTCTGTGTTTACCTGTGACTGGAGGGGTCTGTGTTTATCTGTGACTGGAGAGGTCTGTGTTTACTTGTGACTAGAGGGGTCTGTGTTTACCTGCGATTGTAGGGGTCTGTGTTTCCCTTTCTCTGGAGGGGTCTGTGTTTTCCTGTGACTGGAGGGGTCTGTGTTTACCTGTGACTGGAGGGGTCTGTGTTTACCTGTGACTGGAAGGGTCTGTGTTTACCTGTGACTGGAGGGGTCTGTGTTTACCGTGACTGGGTACAATCGCTGTATCTGATGCCTCTCCGGTACTCACTTGTGCTGATGTTGGAGCAGGCAGTCTGTCAGTGCTTGCATAAATGACGATGCTTGTTGGGGTGCCTGCACCAGCACGTGCTCCGACACCCGACAGCAACTCCACAGGATATCCGCTTCCTGAGGAACCACTTCCTCCCAGGCCCGGCTATCAGCCTGGACCTCCCCACCGTTCCTCCGAGCTGTGTCTGTCTCCAGGAGATTGTCGGCATCAGCAGTGGCCGTGAGGAAGTCCTGGACAAAGAACAGCCTGGGTTTCCCCAGCAGGGCCCGGCAGCCCTGCCCTTTGAAGTATTGCTGGATTTGCTCAAAGGTGAGGCCGGGGCTGATCCCGTCAACGGCCAACACGGAGTCCACTGTCCCCCTGCTCACGATACAGCAGACAAAACAGTCGAGAGCAGCCAGGTCTTCCCGCTGCGCCGTGTCTCTCAGAATCTGCTTCATCTCATCCAGGGCAACACACAAGTGGAGCAGAACCCGGAACCGCAACGCCTCAAACGTCATCTTCAATAATCCTGGAAAGCAGAGAGCAAATTCACCACATCGGGAATTGGGAGAGTCTATTGGCAATGAGACTAATACACAGGCAATAGGAGTAACACACAGGGAATGGGGAGTAATAGGAGGGAATGGGCAGTAGCAGACAGGGAATGGAGAGTAATACACAGGGAATGGGGAGTAATACAAGGGAATGGGGAGTAGCGCACAGGGAATGGAGAGTAATACACAGGGAATGGGGAGTTATAGACAGGGAATGAGAGTAATGCACAGGGAATGGGAATAACCCACACAGAAGGGGAGTAATTTGCAAGGAATGGGAGTAACATACAGGGAATGGGGAGTAATACACAGGGAATGGAGAGTAATACACAGGGAATGGGGAGTTATAGACAGGGAATGAGAGTAATGCACAGGGAATGGGAATAACACACAGAGAATGGGAGTAATTTGCAAGGAATGGGAGTAACATACAGGGAATGGGGAGTAATACACAGCAAATGGGAGCAATGCACAGGACTAGAGTAACACACAGGGAACGGGAGTAACACACAGGGAATAGGACTGCAGACTCAGTCATTCCCCACACAGCGCAGATGAACACTATCCTACCTGCATCGGTTCCGATACAATCGATGATTAAGCAGAGTCCAAGGGGCGTACTCTGCACCCTGTACGTCTCCAGCCTATTCTGTAATAGAGCACAGCAACGCAAGAAATGAACTGCATTTATATAGCGCCTTTTACAACTTCATGAAGAGATTCACAGCCAATCAATTACATTTGACGTATAGTCACCGTTACAGGATTGGCACAGATATCAGTGAGGTGAATGATTGGGTACATCGTTTTACAGATGTTGATCGATGGATACTGTTGGCCAGCACTCAGTGAGGGGAGAGCTGCCCTTTCCTATTCTAAATTCTGCCACGAGATTTGATGGGGCCTTTGTTTAACATCTGAAATGTGGCATCTCTGGCAGTGCGGCACTCCCTCAGTACCGTCTCCTGAAAGCAGCAAGTCTAAAATTTGTGCTCAGGGCTTTGAGAATGGATTAACAAACTGTCTGGCTCACAGACCTGGAGATCAGGTTTGAGGGGACAGGAGAGCACCATATTGGATAGGAGATGGTGAATCTGGTTGGTTGGTACACGCTTGGTTTATCGCAGTACTAACTGGATCTAACTGGGGAATGGTCACAATTCACTTGTTGTGGTGCTGGCCCTACACAGGGGCCTCAGACTCCCTGAGGTGTAACTTTGTCCAGATTGTCATTGGGTGTAATGGATTGTGGTGGCTACTCTGCCAATGGTGACAGTGAGGGTGTGTGTTATACTGTCTCCAATCCTCCACACACACATATGCATATAGAAACATTGAACACTACAGCACAACAGGCCCTTCGGCCCACAAGTTGCGCTGATCATATCCCTACCTATCAGGCCTATTTATAACCCTCAATCCCATTAAATCTCATGTACTCATCCAGAAGTCTCTTAAAAGACCCCAACGAGTTCACCTCCACCACCACCGATGGCAGCCGATTCCACTCACCCACCACCCTCTGAGTGAAAAACTTACCCTTGACATCTCCTCTGTACTTGCCCCCCAGCACCTTAAATCTGTGTCTTCTCGTAGTGACCATTTCAGCCCTGGAAAATAGGCTCTGAGAATCCACCCTATCTATACCTTTTAACATCTTATAAACCTCTATCAGGTCGCCTCTCATCCTTCGACTCTCCAGGGAGAAGAGATCTAGCTCCCTCAACCTATCCTCATGAGGCATGCCACCCAATCCAGGCAACATCCTTATAAATCTCCTCTGCACCTTTCAATAGCTTTCACATCCTTCCTGTAATGGAGTGACCAGAACTGAGCACAGTACTCCAAGTGGGGTCTGACAAGGGTCTTATAAAGTTGCAGCATTACCTCCCGACTTCTAAACTCAATCCTTCGATTGACGAAGGCTAGTACACCATATGCCTTCTTGACCACATCCTCCATCTGCGAGGCTGATTTAAGAGTCTTCTGGACCTGGACCCCAAGGTCCTTCTGATCCTCTACACTGCTAAGACTCCTTGATGCTATACTTCTTCATCCCATTGATCCTGCCAAAATGGACCACTACACATTTAACCATGTTGAAATCCATATATACATACATATTAACATACGTGCACGCACATATGCAGCACGTACACATGCATGCATACACGCGTGCACACACACGCATGCACACGGCATTTATTCTTTGATCTCCTCCCGTTGACACATGTTGACTGTGTCCTCTCCATCAATGTGTGTCTTCTCACCTGTGGTCCTGTGTATCCAGAGGCTGCAGCTTCAGACACCGGATTCCTCAATGTCTCTGAACGATGTTCTTCAGCTGTAGAGTATAAATGGACATGGTGAGTGTCATTCTGTAATCAGACCTTCAGCCAGTCCCCAAAATCCTGACCGTCTATAAGGAGCAGATGATGGTGTTGGAAGGGGACGGAGACTCTGCTCCAATCACAGGCAGCACATTAACAACACTGCTTTCTGCACAGTCAGTCAAAAACCTGTCTGGCCAAGGCTGGGAAAGTCCGCACTTCACTCACGGCTCTCACCTGAAGTGTCAGATATTCTCCCTTCCCCCCATTTCGGCACAGTGGTTAGCACTGCTGCCTCACAGCATTACGGACCCAGGTTTGATTCCTGTCTTCGGTCGCTGTCTGTGTGCAGTCCGCACGTTCTTCCCATGTCTGCATGGGTTTCCTCCAGGTTCTCCGGGGTCCTCCCACTGTCCGAAAGACACGCTGGTTAGGTGCATTGCTAAATTCTATCTCAGTGTACCCGAACAAACGCTGGAGTGTGGTAATGAGAGGATTTTCACTGTAACTTCACTGCAGCATTAAATGAAGCCCATTTGTGACACTAATAAATAAACTTCTTTTAAAAATTGACTTCATTAACCAACATGCAATAGATACATGGATAGTCTGTGCTCATCCAGGCTAAAGGGCTGGTTAGAACACAGACAACTGCCCATAATCACAGGACAAAGGCTCTGAAACCACTGTGTTAAAAAACTTTTCTCTAAGCCTTAAATTCAAAATAAATATGGTGCAGAAACTATTGATTGTCTACTAAAACTAGAACTCAAGGGCACAACCTCAGGTTAAAGGGATGATCTTTTAAAGCAGAGATGAGGAAAAATTTCTTCAGCCAGGGAATGGTGAATCTGTGGCACTCTTTGCCGCAGAAGGCTGTGGAGGCCGGGTCATTGAATGTCTTTAAGGCAAGACAGATAGGTTGTTGATTAATAAGGGGATCAGTGGTTATAGGGAAAACACAGGAGAATGGAGATGAGAAAAATATCAGCCATGATTGGATGACAGAGCAGACTCAATGGCTGAGTAGCCTAATTCTGCTTCTATGTCTTAAGGTCTTATAAAAGGCAAACGCTCTGACAGACTAGATACACAGATTGTTCTGATTCAGCTGGTGTTACTTACGTGAAACGTCAGATGATCTTGGGCAGTTTGAATGAACATGTTGGCTCAGTAACTGATTGTTGCCTACACACACTGGCAGCGGAGTGCTCACCTGCTGAAAGGTACATGAGAATGACAATAGGTGAAGATAGAGAGAAAACCACACTCATGCCACGCTAACCCCATCCATGAGCCCACCCTCTGCTAACCACACACACATGTGGCACGGCAGCAGAGGGAATGGGGAGCAATTCATTCCCTGAATGGCGCAGTAGATTCGAGGGGCTGAATGGTCTACTTATGCTCCTATGTCTTATGGATGTCCCCAGTGTCACTGAAGCCAATCCATTTCATAGTACCAACAAACTGCTAAGTGCACTGGATAGTGGGTGCTGACAACATTCTGGTAACAGTACTAAAGACTTGCGCTCCTAGTCATGCTGTTCTAGTACAACTACAACACTGACATCTACCTGGCAATGTGGAAAATTGCTCAGGTATATCCTGTCCAGAAAAAGCAGTACAAATTCAGTTCAACTACTGCCCTATCGGTACGGCGGCACAGCGGTTAGTACGGCTGTTTCATAGCACCAGGGACCCAGGTTCAATTCCTGGCTTGGGTCACTGTCTGTGTGAAGTCGGCACATTCTCCCCACGTCTGCGTAGGTTTGCTCCAAGTGCTCCAGTTTCCTCCCACATTCCAAAGACGTGCTGGTTAGGATGCATTGGCCGTGCTAAATTCTCCCTCAATGGGCCCAAACAGGCACCGGATATGGCAATTAGGGGATTTTCACAGTTAACTTCATTACAGTGTTAATGTAAGCCCTACTTGTGACAACAATAAATAAGCTATCAATCTACTCTCGATAGCAGCAAAATGATGGAAAAGTTAGTTCACAGTACAATCATGTGGCACTTATTCAGTAATAATCTGCTCACTGGCACTAAGTTTGGGTAAGAATCGGCCACTTGGCTTCTGACTAACTACAATCCTAATCTGACGTGGACAAAAGAGCTAAACTTGAGGTGAGGTGAGGGTGACTGCCCTTAATATTTGACTGAGTGTGACATCAAGGAGCCCCAGCAAAACTGGAGTCAATAGGAATCAGGGGGCAAATTCTTCATCAGTTGGAGTCATACCAAATACAAAGTAAGGGATGGCACAGTGGTTAGCACTGCTGCCTCACAGCACCAGGGACCCAGGTTTGATTCCAGGCTTGGGTCACTGTCTGTGTGAAGTCTGCACATTCTCCCCATATCTACATGGGTTTCCTTCGGGTGCTCCAGTTTCCACCCACAGTCCAAAAGACATGCTGGTTAGATGGATTGGCTGTGCTAAATTCTCCCTCAATGTACCTGAACAGGCGCCGGAGTGTGGCAACTGCGGGAATTTTCTCAGTAACTTCATTGTAGTGTAAATATAAGCATACTTGTGATTAATAATAAATAAACTAAAACACAAGTACATACCAAACCTCCACTAACACAATCCATACACACCCTCACTAACCATATACAGACACACACACACTCTCTCTGAAGCAAGCAAACACACACACACACAAAACCCACTAACCCCATACTCAAACACACACACACACATCCAGGAAACGCATACACATGGATTGCTGTTGAGCACTGTTGATAGTTTTCAGGAATACCTACCTGCTTTCGTTCTAATTGTCCAGCACGTTCCTGATGGGGAACAGGAATTGGGATAACATTCTGATACGCATCAGATCTTCCCACAGATTGAGCTCTCAGAACTGAGAGAAAGAGACAAGATATTACAAATCGTAACATCACTAACAATACAATTACCTCAAACTCCACTGACTAATCTACCCCCAGCAACAGCCTGTAACTCCCTTTAACCAGTCTAACCTAGAAGTAAGAGGAGGCCATTTAGCTGCTTAGGCATGTCCCACCAGTTAGGGAAGTTACAGCTGATCTGTAGCCTAACTCCATATATCTCCTTTGTCCCATATTCTTCAATAGCTTTGTTGGACAAACTCTCTCAATCTTGGATTTAAAGTTAACAAATGACTTTGTAAAAATTGCCACATCTTTTGCATGGAGAAACTGTGTCTTACAGTGACATAGTGGTTAACACTGCGGCCTCACAGTGCAGGGACCCAGCTTCGATTCGCAGCTTGGGTGCTCTCTGTGCAGAGTTTGCATGTTCTCCCCATCTCTGCATGGATTTTCTCCAGGTGCTCCAGTTTCCTCCCACAGTCCAGAGATGTGCAGGTTAGGGGATTAATGGGATAAACGTGTGGGGTTACGGGGATAGGGTGGGATGTGGGTCTATGAGCTGATGCTCTGTCGAAGATTTGATGGGCTGAATACTGTTAACTGTTACTCACAGTTAAAAAGCATTCTTTCCTTCTTCAAGTGGAAAATGGATAATTTTGCATTTGCCTACACTGAAATCCATCTCAAAGGACAAAGGCAGAAGACCTGGGAACACCACCTAGGAGTTCCCCTCCAAGTAGGCAGTCAAGTCGATAAGGTTGTTAAGAAGGCATATGGAGTCTTAGCTTTTATTGGTAGGGGGATTGAATTTCGGAGCAGCAACGTCATGTTGCAACTGTACAAAACTCTAGTGCGGCCGCACTTGGAGTATTGTGTGCAGTTCTGGTCCCCACATTATAAGAAAGATGTGGAGGCATTGGAGAGGGTACAGAGGAGGTTTACCAGGATGTTGCCTGGTATGGAGGGCAGGTCTTATGAAGAGAGGCTGAGGGATTTGAGGTTGTTTTCGTTAGAAAGGAGGCGGCTAAGAGGAGACCTTATCGAAACATATAAGATGATTAGAGGTTTAGATAGGGTGGACAGTGATAGCCTTTTTCCTAGGATGGAGAAAGCTAGCACGAGGGACACAGCTTTAAATTAAGGGGTGATAGTTATAGGACGGATATCAGAGGTAGGTTCTTTACCCAAAGGGTGGTTCGGGAGTGGAATGCCCTGCCTGCAGCAGTTGTAGATGCGCCAAGTTTGGTGGCGTTTAAGAGGTTAGTTGATAAGTATATGGAAGAGAAGGGAATGGTTTAGTTTGGAGGGTCATTGCTTTTTATATTGGTCGGCGCAACATCGAAGGCCGAAGGGCCTGTTCTGTGCTGTGGTGTTCTAAGAAGTCACTCACCATCCCAACTTGGAAATATATCAGCTGTTTCTTCACTGCTGCTGGGTCAGACTCCGGAAACTTTTTCCCTAACAGCACTGTGGGGGTACCTACACCTCATAGACTACAGCAGTTCAAGTAGGCAGCTGACCACCACCTTTTTAAAGGGCAATTAGGGACAGGTAATAATTGCTGGCCCAGCCAACGATGCCTATAATCTATGAATTTTTTAACACTATCTCCATTCAATTAAACACTCAATATCATTCTCCTTAGCATTACTCCGGTCCCCAGTGTCCACTACACCCAGTGTCCACTGACCTCAGCGTCCACTCCAACCAGTGTCCATTCTTCCCAGTGTCCACTCCCCCCCAGTGTCCACTCCACCTCCAGTGTTATCTCCAGTCCCGTGTTCAGTCCACCCCTGTGTCCACTCTACGAGTCCACTCCACCCTGAGTCGAGTCTCCCAATATCCATTCCTCTCCAGTGTCCACTCCTCCTGTGCCCACTCCATCCTTGTGTCTACTCCCCCAGAGTCCATTCCCCAGTGTCCATTCCTCCCCAGTGTCCATTCCTCCCCAGTGTCCATTCCAGTCAGTGTCCATTTCAGCCAGTGTTCACTCCTCCCAGTGTCCATTCTCCCCAATGTCCACTACCACAGTGTCCACTCCCCCAGTGTCCATTCCACCCAGTGTCCATCCCCCACATTCACTGTCCCCAGTGTCCAGTCTCCAGTATCCACTCTCCCACATTCCAAATGCTTACTCACATTTACCTGTTTGTTTGTATTTTAAGATCATCTTGCTCAGATCGATTCTCCCAATAGTCTGCAGACACTGATCCACCACTTCCAAGTTATTCGCATCAATCTGGGTGAGTTTTTCCAGCTCAACGATTAAATCCAGGAAAGTCTGTCCGATAAAAAGCTTTCTGTTAGCTCAGGAACAGATCCTGCCCAAATCCTTACCCAATGCAATACTGGATGAGAGGCTCGGCGGAGAGACTGAATCGAACAAATCATAGCTCTCCTGAAGAATGAGGGCCAATTCTGCAGTACAGAATTCAGAGAGACCTTAACAGGATAGTGTTGTGAATTTGGATAATTGTAGATTGGTGTTTGTAAAACATTATGAGGTCCCATTAAAAGGTGGTATTTTTTTCTGTGCTTAAGAAATTGAAAAAGCCAGTACACAGAGAGCTCAAACTGAAACACAAGTAACGAATAGCCAAGCAGCAGTGTTACCAAGACAACAGGGCTTTGGAATTTAGCCAATTTCAATCAGGCACTTAGATATCAAGAACCTATTCAATTTAAATCTGGGTCTTGACAACCTAGGACCAATCCTATTGTGCGAAATATTGATATGTCATTATGTAATGGAGAGCAGTGGGACAATAAGAGAGAACAACTGCCACCTGTCAAAGATCACAGCTCTCAAGAGACAGAAAATCGCTAGCTCTCAGCTCCATCTATGCCTTAGAGACAGCCCCACCTAGGTAGCAAAGGTACGAAAGAAGAAAGAAGTTCCTGACAGAAGAATCAACAAAGGAGGCCCAAAATATTCTGGAAGACACAAAACCTGGTTGTAATTTAGAGTGACCAGTATTTATATGGGTAGTCCAGTTCAGTTTTAACTCCCAGGATGTTGATAATGGGGGAGATTCAGTGATGGTCAATGGTAACCCCCAGAATGTTGATAATGGGGGGGATTCAGTGATGGTCAATGGTAACCCCCAGAATGTTGATAATGGGGGAGATTTAGTGATGGTCAATTGTAACCCCCAGGATGTTGATAGTGGGGGAGATTCAGCGATGGTCAGTGGTAACCCCCCAGGATGTTGATAGTGGGGGATTCAGTGATGGTCAATGGGAACCCCAGGATGTTGATAAATGGGGAGATTCAGCGATGGTCAATGATAATCTCCACGATGTTGATAGTGGGGGATTCAGTGATGGTCAATGGTAACCCCCAGGATGTTGATAGTGGGGGGGATTCAGTGATGGTCAATGGTAACCCCCAGGATGTTGATAGGGGGGGGAATTCAGCGATGGTCAATGGTAACCCCAGGATGTTGATAATGGGGGAGATTAGTGATGGTCAATTGTAAACCACAGGATTTGATAGTGGGGGATTCAGTGATGGTCAATGGTAACCCCACGGATGTTGATAGTGGGGGGGATTCAGCGATGGTCAATGGTAACCCCAGGATGTTGATAATGGGGAGATTTAGTGATGGTCAATTGTAACCCCCAGGATGTTGATAGGGGGGGATTCAGTGATGGTCAATGGTAACCCCCAGGATGTTGATAGTGGGGGGAGATTCAGTGATGGTCAATGGTAACCCCCAGGATGTTGATCGTAGGGGGGGATTCAGTGATGGTCAATGGTAACCCCCAGGATGTTGATAGTGGGGGGGATTCGGTGATGGTCAATGGTAACCCCCAGGATGTTGATAGTGGGGGGGATTCGGTGATGGTCAATGGTAACCCCCAGGATGTTGATAGTGGGGTAGATTCAGTGATGGTCAATTGTAACCCCCAGGATGTTGATAGTGGGGGATTTAGTGATGGCAATGCCATTGAATGTCTTGGGACGATGGTTAGATTCTCTCTTACTGAAGATGGTCATTGCCTGGAAATTGTATGGCATGAATGTTACTTGCTGCTCAAATGGAAACAGCACCACCTGCTGGTTCCCCACCACAGTAAAAAGTCCCACAACACCAGCTTAAAGTCCAACAAGTTTATTTGATTGTAAACCCATTAGCTTTCGGGGGGTTTGCTCCAGCAAGCCACCCACCATCCTGACTTGGAAATATATCGTTCGTCCCTTCACTGTCGCTGGGTCAAAATACTGGCACTTCCTCCCTAATAGCACTGTGGGTGTAGCTGCACCAGATGATTCAGGAAGCTGTTTCACCACCATCTTCTCAGGGTGGGGAATTCCAGGACAACAAAGTTTATATTTCTATAATAATAAAAAAGCCTAGTGCTATGGGTTGGGAAATGAGATTAGGAAAGAGAAAGTGAAGGAATGTCAGCAATGGAATATATTCGGGGTGGCTTGCTGGGTCAGGATATTTTTAATCCAACAGAAAATCAAATGCTGGGTCTGATTCTCAGATACAAAGCTAGCTGAATGAGAGATTTTAAAGGTGGCATGATGGTACGGTGTTAGCACTGCTGCCTCACAGTGCCAGGGACCCAGGTTCAATTCCTGGCTTGGGTCATGTCTGTGCAGAGTCTGCACATTCTCCCCGTGCGGGTTTCCTCTGAGTACTCCGGTTTCTTCCACAGTCGAAAGATGTGTAGGTTAGGGAGATTGGCCATGGTAAGTTACCTCTTAGTCTCCAAAGATATGTAGGTTAGGTGATTGGCTATGGTAAATTGCCCGTTAGTGTCCCAAAATAGTTACGAGGACAGGGCCTGGACAAGATGCTCTTTTGGAGAGCTGTTGCAGACTCAAACGGGCCAAATGGCCTCCTTCTGCTATGTAGGGATTCTATGATTTCTATGATGATCACTGGAGAGATTTAGAGAACTATGCGGACTTTCAAAAAGAGGGTTCACATGGTGCCAACAATAAAATATGCATTTGCCAGGCTGCAGACTAGATGACTTTCATCTTTATACAAGAAGTGCCTTTCTGGGATCTTGCTGGGCTCAAAATGGCTGCAGTGTCAGATATCCAGCCGCTCTGACTGTAGCTCATCTGGGACATTGTGAGAGTGGTGCCAAGCTGCTGCCCCAGTGCAGTTCCTGACTCTGTGGCTTGAATTTGAGAAAGGAAAATGAAAGCCCCCGGCTGTGTTAATGACGACACTCGGCGGTTTAATGTTTACCCCAGGGCAGATGCTAGATTATTCTCCCTGAAACACAAGCTGCCACCCGCACTTACAATCGGTGAGCCTGCACCCGAGGCAGAATATTAAAATTACCTTCATCTCTTCCTGGTGACTTTTCGGTATTTGACAACGTAATATAAAGAAAATTGATTGCAGGTCCTCTTGAGAGAGATTTTCACTGATATCCACCAGTAGCTGCCTGTGTTAAAGAAGTTCCAGACAGAAGAATCAACAAAGGAGGCCCAGAATGGACACACAACGCAGAGTCGCTGAGCAGAGACTGACAGCCAAGTTCTGCATGTATGAGAACAGCCTCAATGGGCATCTTCATAGAACATAGAACATTACAGCGCAGAACAGGCCCTTCGGCCTTCGATGTTGCACCGACCAATTATGAAAAAAGCAATGACCCTCCAAACTAAACCATTCCTTCTCTTCCATAAACTTATCAACTAACCTCTTAAACGCCACCAAACTTGGCGCATCTACAACTGCCGCAGGCAGGGCATTCCACTCCCTAATCACTCTTTGAGTAAAGAACCTACCTCTGATATCCGTCCTATAACTCATACCCCTTAATTTAAAGCTGTGTCCCCTCGTGCTAGCTTTCTCCATCCTAGGAAAAAGGCTATCACTGTCCACCCTAATAAAATACCCTAATAAAATATCTTCGGTTCATGTCACACTATCTGTAACTCTGCCGACTTGCCTGGGCTTGCAAAATCTCATTAACTGTCCCAGTTAGAGACAAATTGCATCTTTTTAACCTGTGCTTAGCCCTCTCTCCATTCACATTGTCTGTACCTTTAAGACATGATTACCTATAAAGATTCGTATTCCAACCATTATTTTGCAAGTTAAGTTTGTATCTTTATATGCCCTGTTTGTGAACAGAACTCCCGTTCACCTGATGAAGGAACAGTGCTCCAAAAGCTTGTGGCTTGTGCTGCCAAATAAAAACTATTGGACTTTAACCTTGTGAGACTTCCTATTGTGCTTACCCCAGTCCAACACCAGCATTTCCACTTCATATATTAAACAGAGACAGAGATACCAAGCCTCAGTTTGTTTCCCTGAACTTATCATCAGTTCATTGTCTGAATCCTCAAAATTATTAAGGTTTCAAAAATATGAAGAAGTGAAAGTTGTGTTACAGATTTGGTCTTGGTCTAATTACTGGACAGCACAGTGGCACAGTGGTTAGCACAGCGCCAGGGACATGGGTTCAATTCCTGGCTTGGGTCACTATCTGTGTGAAATCTGCACATTCTTCCCGTGTCTGCATGGATTTCCTCTGGGTGCTCGGGTTTCCTCCCACAGTCCAAAAATGTGTAGGTTAGTGCATTGGCTAGGCTAAATTGTCCTTAGTGTCCCGGGATGCATAGGTTAGAGGGATTAGTGGGGTAAATTTGTGGGATTTCGTGCATAGAATCTGGATGGGAATGTGGTCAGTGCAAAGTCAGTGGGCCAAATGAAATTCTTCTGCACTGTAGGGATTCTACTGTGTTTAGTTCCAAGCACTATAGAAATACGTAATGGCCTTGGAATGAGTGCCTTACAAATTCACTAGTCATACAAGTGCTTAAAGAGTTAAATTACAAGGATAGATTGGATAGAAGAGGCTGATATTCTATTGGGTAAAGGAGATTAAAGGGTGATCTAATTGTTATGTTCAACATGATTAAAGGGGTTAACAGATCATAAAATCCCTACAGTGCAGAAGGAGGCCATTCGGCCCATCGAGTCTGCACCAGCTCTTATCTAGGCTTACCTGCAATGCCACATATTTACCCTGCTAATTCACCTGAAACTAAGGGGCAATTTAGGACGGCCAATCCACCTAACCTGCACGTCTTTTGGAGTATAGGAGGAAACCAGAGCACCCGATGGAAACCCACACAGACACGGGAAGAATATGCAAACTCCACACAGATAGTGATCCAAGCCGTGAATCAAACCCAGTTCTTGAGCACAATGAGGCAGCAGTGCTAACCACTGTATGCCTCAGAGATAGGGAGAAACCATTTTCTCTGTAGCTTAAAGTCCAGAACAAGGGGGCATAGCCCTAAAGGATGCGCAGGTTATGTGGACTGACTGTGCTAAATTGCCTCCTAGTGTCCCAAGATGTGCAGGTTAGGTGGACTGGCCAAGCTAAATTGCCCCTTAGTGTCGGGGGGATTAGCAGGATAAATATATGGGGTTACAGGAATAGAACCTGGGTGGAATTGCAGTTGGTGCAGGCTTGATGGACTGAATGGCCTCCTTCTGCACTATAGGATTCTATGATTTGATGAAGCGCTTCCTAACATGGAATTCTGGAACTCTTCTCCCACAAAAAAACTTTGGAAGCCAGGGGTTGGGTCAGCTTAGGCCAAGTGAATTAAGGAATACTGACCCGGGGCAGGTAGATAGAGACAGATGGGGCGTGGTGTAAATTAATGGAACACCAGGCTGGATGGGAGGGGTAAACAGACAATTTCTATTCCTATGGACAGATCAATGTTCAGGCAGGTCCCACATTCCATCACCCAGACAAATCACTAACGTTGTAGCCCCGCCCTGACAATAAAGTGACACAGACCAGCCCAAATGCATTACAAAAAAAGATCTGAACTCTGAGATATTCTGTGCCCGCAAGCACTGTGGTCAGAGGAATATGGCTGGCTTCTGTGCTGTACTGACTATGGCCCGTCATGGACTGCAGCAAAGAGTACAGCTGCCATCAGAGTGCTCTCTGCTATATCCCAGGAAGGAGCAACTGGAGAACAACATAATACAAGGCAGGAGCAGGAGTAGATCATTCCACCTCTCGGGTCTACTCTCCTTTTCGAAAAGATTGTGGCTGATCTGATTGTGATCTCAACTCCATTTTCCTGTCTTCCTCCACCCACCTCCCACCCTCCCCGCTGTATCCTTCGACTGTCAACTTAGTAGCTATCTAACTCAGAATATTCAATGACTCGTCTCCTGCTTTCTTGAGTGGGAATCCCCTTGTTTTTAAAGTGTGCGTTGAGTCTCTCGCACAAGAAGAAACCTGGTTTTAGCATCCACCCTGTCAGGTCCCCTCAGGACAGATGATAAAACCATCTGTATGTTTCCATAAGATTCTCTCTCATTCCAGCGGATACGGGCCCGACTGCTTCAAGATTTCCATATAAGATAAGCCCTTTGTCCCCGGAATCAGTTGACTGATTTTAATGCACTTATAACCTTTGCTTCAATGTGGAGGTGTCAGAATTGGACTGGGATGGGCACAGTAAGAAGTCTCACAACACCAGGTTAAAGTTCAACGGGTTTATGTGGAATCACGAGCTTTGAGAGAGCTGCCCCTTCATCAGGTGAATCGAGAGGTGGGTCTCACAAACATGACATAGCTAGACAAAGGCATGATTGCAACAACCATTATTTTGCAGTTGTGTCTTTGTCTACATACGCCCTGCTTGTGAACCCAATTCTCCACTCACCTGATGAAGGGACAGCGCTCCAAAAGCTCATAAGTCCAAATAAACCAGTTGGATTTTAACCTGGTGTTGTGAGACCTCTTACTGAACCTAGGCTTCAGTAAGGAGACTAAAGGAGTAGGGCAGATAGAAGCCACCTGGTTATTCCGAGGTCGGTCTTACCTGTATAAAGATATGTATCCGTGACCATCCTTCAAACTTCTCTCAAAAGACACTGGATCAGCCTTCATTTTTTTCAGGATATCGAACCTTTTGATTCGATAAAGCAGTTCTGCCAGGAGCTCAAACCTCAGCAGATTCTGTTTGCTCAGGAGCTCAAAGAGGTCTTTCACTTCCCTGGTAGCTGAGTAATCTTTGACAACATCCAGGCACAAGAACACTAAGGTGGCACTTTCAGCCTGGGACAGTTCGCCAGCGATTTGCAAAGCCAATGGTCTGATGTCTTTATCGCGTTGGTTAAACATCGTCGGAAGCTGAAGTGAGCAGCCCAAAGTCTCCCTCACAGGAAGTTAACACTCCAATAGATGATCTTGTGCTGTGATCTCATCCTATCCTGATGACACATTGACTTCTCCTTTCCAGAGGAACTCAGATCTAAACCGGGAGATGAACATCAATGAACTAACCACTATTGCTTTTTGGTTTTAAAAAAAGCCAGGTTTCATTCACTCCGCTTAGCGGTCCTGACTACATTTGAGCATCTGCCAGCCTGCGCACCCAACTCATCAAAGCCTCAGTCACAGAGCCAGACATTCCTCGTAGATTCAAAGCCAGATTTACTGACCAATTGGCAGCCTCAGAGCTCCAACAACTGTCTGCAACAAACTAGGATAACAATAATTCAATAACACATTAGTTTTTCCACACTTGTCATTTGGGTTTTAAATTCTAGGTCAGAATATTCAATGGACAGTGTAGAGGGAGCTTTACTCTGTATCTAACCCGTGCTGTACCTGCCCTGAGAGTGTTTGATGAGGACTATGTAGAGGGAGCTCTACTCTGTATCTAACTCCGTGCTGTACCTGCCCTGTGAGTATTTGATGGGGACAGTGTAGAGGGAGCTTTACTCTGTATCTAACCCGTGCTGTACTTGTCCTGAGAGTGTTTGATGGGGACAGTGTAGAGGGAGCTTTACTCTGTATCTAACCCCGTGCTGTACTTGTCCTGAGAGTATTTGATGGGGACAGTGTAGAGGGAGCTTTACTCTGTATCTAACCCGTGCTGTACTTGTCCTGAGAGTGTTTGATGGGGACAGTGTAGAGGGAGCTTTACTCTGTATCTAACTCTGTACTGTACCTTTCCTGTGAGTATTTGATGGGGACAGTGTAGACAGAGCTTTACTCTGTATCTAGCCCTGTGTTGTACTTGTCCTGAGAGTGTTTAATAGGATAGTGTAGAGGGTGCTTTATTCTGTATCTAACGCTGTATTGTACTTGTCCTGGGAGTGTTTGATGGGGATAGTACAGAGAGAACTTTACTCTGCATTTAACATGTGACAATTAGATCAAGTTTAGTCACATTGACCACATTTGATGTTTAATTCCCCTTGCTTTTCTCCTCCTCCTCTAATATCTCACACCAGTTTCAATCAGCACCCCTAACTAATATTCTGTATCCTTGTTTCAGAGATTTCCTACACTCCTCCAAATCTCTCTTCACCCACTAATCTGCTTCCTCTTCTCCCTTCATATCCCATAACCGGTTTCAGTAATTTGCTATCCCTCTGCCCTAGTTTTTCTTTTCATACCCATTTCCTTCTTTCCAACAAATCCATCTTAGATTCATTTTGTCCATATTATTTATTTGTTGTGTGGTTGTTCATCCACTTCATTTAGCCAAACAATTTTAGAACAAAGAACAAAAATCAATACAGCACAGGAACAGGCCCTTCGGCCCATTGAGTCTGCATCAATACATCGTTTCTATCCCTCTGTTCATCTCCTGTTCATGTGTCTCACTCCTCTCACTGACATCTCTATTACCTATTATAAGAAGGATATAGTTAAACAAGAAAGAGTGCAGATGAGATTTACTAGGATCTTTTCGGGACTTGATGGTTTGAATTATAAGGAGAGGCTGAATACACTGGGACTTTTTTCCCTAGAGCATAGAAGGGTGAGGAGGGATCTTATAGAGGTCTATACATAGACCATAGAGGGCATAGATTAGGTAGATAGTCAACATTTTTTCCCAAAGGTAGGGGAGTCTAAAACTAGAGGGCACAGGTTTAAGTTGAGAGGGGAGAGATATAAAAATGTGCAGAGGGGCATTTTTTCACATAGAGCATGGTGACTGTCTGGAGCAAGCTGCCAGGGAGGGTACAACTTTGTCTTTTAAACAGTGTTTGGACAGTTACATGGGTAAGATGGGTATAAAGGAATATGGGCCAAATGTGGGCAATTGGGATGAGCTTAGGGGTTTAAAAAAAAGGGCAGTATGGACAAGTTGGGCCACAGGGCCTGTTTCCATGCTGTAAACGTCTACGACTCTAATACCTCCAGCTGGTTTCAACTCATCCCTGAGACTTTATTCCCGTGACAATCCTACAACTGCCCTGTCATTCCTTGCTGGTGCTGTTGTTTAACGACGTTCTACTAACCGACATTGCAATGCCTCCTTAAGGACCACCACTCGTTCATCGCATGTGTGTGTCCAGGCTATTAATCGGAGCCCCTCCCGCCCCTTTGGGTCTGATAGCCTGGAAGACAAAGAGAAATTTGATTTAATCACAGGATAAAAGCAAATTACTGCGGATACTGGAATCTAAAACCAAAAGAGAAAACACTGGAGCATCTCAGCAGGTCTGACAGCATATATACGGAGAGAAAAGAGCTGACGTTTCAAATCCAGATGCACTCCTCCAATTTTGGCCTTTTGTTTACAAAGAGTCACCTGAACTCAAAACGTCAGCTCTTTTCTTTCCTTACAAACACTGCCAGACCTGCTGAGATTTCCTTTGGGATTTGGTTTATCCAGTTTACAGTGAAGAGATGGCCGAAAGTGAGTGAGGACTGTCTGAGAAGTTCAGAACTTCTAGCTATGAACTTGTGGCCTAACTTCCAACAGGACAGTCCCAGTTTGGAATCGGGCGACCGATTCTATCCTTCTGCTCCTTGCATGTATTCCTTACCCCACTCCCTGAACCACAAACCCATCATTCTTTTCCAGCGAGCCCTATATTCCCAAGATTATTACACCAGTACATTAGATGGATAGTTAATATAGGCCAATCTATCTATACTGGTATTTATGTTCTACGTAAGCCTCCTCCAATCCTTCCTGATCTAGATCTGTCTTTGTAACCGTGTATCTGTGTCTTCACGATAGAAGACACTGAAAGCATCGCAATAATGGTAGAAAGTCAAGGAGCAAAAAAGATACAGGGACTGGAAACAATCAATGCGGCTGAAGTCAAGAAGAACTTGGAAAACTAGTGCAGCTTGAGACGCACTAGTCTCTGGAACCCCTACAGTGCTGAAGGAGGCCTTTTGGTCCATCGAGTCTGCACCAACAAAAATCCCAACCCTGTAAAGCCTTACATTTATTCTGTTAATCCCTCTAATCTATGCGTCCTGGGACACTAAGGGTCAATTTAGCACGGCCAATCCACCTAACCAGCAGGTCTTTCAGACTGTGGGAGGAAACCCACGCAGACATGGAGAGAATGTGCAAACTCCACGCCGACAAGGCTGGGAATTGACCCGGGTTTCTGGAGCCGCAAGGCAGCAGTGCTAACCACTCTGCCACCCCTAATCTGTATCCCCAGGGGTTCAGGTTATTCGGCCCATCAGGATTTATCTCTCCAGCCTCACCATACGCACTACTCTCCGTCTCATTGCTGCTGATCTGTTCGATTTTAATGATAAAATCTATATTTATGTTGAAATGATAATAATGTATTAATATAAAACGTTTGAAATATTCACTACAGCCAATGTATAAACATTGCATTGTTCAGGGTTTTTTTTCCCCTATTCTGGGCTCTCTCCCTCCCAGTTCCTCTCTTTAACCCCCTTCCCCCTCCCTGCAGCCTCTCCCCGGGAGGTGCCCAGGTCCTGCGGCCGGGCCTCACGGTGGGGGATCCAGGCCGCGGGCCCGGGGCCTCCCCGCTCTCCTCCGATCCCCGGAGCCGGCCTGAGGCAGCGGCCGCTCCCCCGGGCCTCGATCGGCAGCCTCTCCGCGCCGTGTGCCCGCGGCCTCCCGGCCTCACCCTGTTCCCCCGCCCCCGGGGCTCCCTCCGCCGGCTGGGGAAGCGAAAGCGAAAGCTCCGCCTCACGGCCCAGGCCCAGCGACGGCTCCGGCTCCGGGTCAGGGCCCCGAGACCGGGACAGCCGCCAGCACCGTGAGCGCCGACCCCAAACATCCCGACCCCAAATACCCCCTGACCTCAAATACCCCCTGACCCCAAATACCCCAACCCTAAATACCCCCTGACCCCAAATACCCCAACCCTAAATACCCCCTGACCCCAAATACCCCAACCCTAAATACCCCCGACCCCAAATATCCCAACCCAATACCCCCACCCAAATACCCAACCTAAATACCCCCTGACCCAACAAAATACCCCCTGACCCAAATACCCCCTGACCTCAATACCCTGACCCCAATACCCCAACCCTAAATACCCCCGACCCCAAATACCCCAACCCTAATACCCCAACCAAATACCCCAACCCTAAATACCCCCTGACCAAATACCCCAACCCTAAATACCCCCTGACCAAATACCCCAACCTAAATACCCCCTGACCCAAATACCCCAACCCTAAATACCCCCGACCCAAATACCCCAACCCCAAATACCCCCTGACCCCAATACCCCCGACCCAAATACCCCAACCCTAAATACCCCTGACCCCAAATACCCCAACCCTAAATACCCCCGACCCCAAATACCCCAACCCTAAATACCTCCTGATCCCAAATAATCCCCCTGACCCCAAACATCCCTGGACCCAAAACACCCACAACCCCAAAAGTCCTTTGGCCTCAAATACCCTCTGATCCCCAAATACCCCGAACCCAAAATACCTCCTGACTCCTAATACCCCAACCCCAAGTAACTCCTGACCCTAAATAGCACCTGACCCAAAACATCCCGACCCCAAATACCCCCTGACCTCAAATGTCCTTTGACCTCAAATACCCTGACCCCAAAAATTATCTGATCCCTAATACCTGACCCCAAATACCCCGATTCCAAATAACTCCTGATCGCAAATACCACCTGACCCAAAACATCCTGACCTCAAATGTCCTTTGACCTCAAATACCCTGACCCCAAAAATCCTCTGATCCCAAATACCTGATCCCAAATACTCTCGACTGCAAAAACCCCCGACCCCAAATACCCCCTGACCCCAAAAACCCCCAATCCCAAATAACTCCTGACCCCAAACACCCCCGACCCCAAACACACCAATCCCAAATACCCCCGACTCCAAAAATCCCCTGACCTCAAGTACCCCCAACCCCAAATACCCCTGATCCCAAATATCTCCTGACCCCAAATGTCCTTTGACCTCAAATACTTCTGACCCTAAAAACTCTGATTCCCTAAATACTCCAGACCCAAATACCTCCTGATCCCAAATACCCCTGATCCAAAAAACCCCTGACTCCAAATACCCCCAACCCCAAATATCCTCTGACCCTCAAATACCCCTTGACTCCAAATACCCCCGACCCCAAAAACTCCTGATCCCAAATACCCCCTAACCCCAAATACCCCAACCCCAAATAACTCCTGACCCCAAACACCTCCGACCCTAAGCACCTCCGACCCCAAACACCCCAACCCCAAATACCCCCGACTCCAAAAACCTTCTGACCTCAAGTACCCCCAACCCCAAATATCCCTGATCCCAAATATCTCCTGACCCCAAATGTCAAAGAACAAAGAGCAACACAGCACGGGAAACAGGCCCTTCGGCCCAACAAGCCCGCGCCGCCGTCCTAACGTCTTAATGACAATTAGGGACCAATATAGGGAAAATTTGTTGCCCAATCAGCCTAAGAGCACATTTTTGGGATGTGGGAGGAAACCGGAGCACCCGGAGAAAACCCACGCAACCACGGGGAGAACGCGCAAACTCCCGCAGACACAGGCCCAAATCCATGTGTCTGCACAGCAACAGGGATAGTCTCTGAGCTGTCATGTTGCCCATCAGATGGTCCAATTTAAGCATACACTAACGATGTGAAGCACTAGGCCACTCCTAAAGCAACATCCAAGAGCAGTCCTCGCACGACCTGCCAAATGCATGGACCGAATAACCTGTGGAAACAAATAAGATATTTAGACAGTCCTGATATATCCCTCTATCTGCAGACCGCTCATGTGGCTGTCCAAGAGACCCTTAAATAGCCCTAGCGTGCCTGCTCCCATCACCTTACTCGGTAGTGCATTCCACACCCCCACTACCCTTTGTGTGAAAAACTGCCCTCTAATATTCGTCTTATACATAGCCCCCCTCACCCTAAGGCTGTGACCCCTTGTTCTATTCATTTCTAATGGTGGAAAAAGCTTACCACCATTTACTCTATCTATACCCCTCATAATCTTATATACCTCTAATAGATCCCCTCTCAGCCGACGTCTTTCAAGGGAAAACAGCCCCAGTGTGTTCAATCTTTCCTCATAGGACAGACCTTCCATACCAGGCAGCATTCTGGTAAATCTCCTCTGCACTCTCTCCAGGGCCTCCACTTCCTTCCTGTAGTACGGCGACCAGAACTGGACGCAGTACTCCAAGTGAGGCCTAACCAACGTTCTATACACTTGCACCATCAGACTCCTACTCTTGTATTCTATACCCCCTCCTATGAAGGCTAACATACCATACGCTTTCTTTATCACATTCTCCACCTGGACTGACACCTTCAGAGACTTGTGAACCTGCACCCCTAGGTCTCTCTGCGTCTCTATACTCCAGATAGTTTTATCTTTTATCCTATAACTCCTCTCTTCATTATTCCGGCCAAAATGCATCACCTCGCATTTATCCGGATTAAATTCCATTTGCCATCTATCTGCCCATTCTACCAGCCTATGTCCTGTTGTATTGCCTGGCACTGCTCTTCAGTTCCTGCCAATCCAAGCATCTTAGTGTCAAATGTCCTTTGACCTCAAACACTCCTGACCCCAAAAACCCTCTGATCCCTAAATACCCCAGACCCCAAATACCTCCTGACCCCAAATAACCCTGATCCAAAAAATCCCTGACTCCAAATACCCTCAACCCCAAATACCCCCTGACCCCCAAATACCCCCGACCCCAAAAACCCCCTGATCCCAAATACCCCCTGACTTCAAATACCCCTGACCTGAAATACCTTCTGACCCAAATACCCTGACCCCAAATACCATCTGACCCCAAGTACCCCGGCCCTAAATACCCTTGACTCCAAATACTTTCGACCCAAAATACCTTCTGAACACTCACCTGACGAAGGAGCAGCACTCCGAAAGCTAGTGGCTTGTGCTATCAAATAAACCTGTTAGACTTTAATCTGGTGTTGTGAGACTTCTTACTGTGTTTACCCCAGTCCAATGGCAACATCTCCACATCAGAAATATCGAAGCAAATGAAGAGGTGGTGATGCCCTGACAGTCAAGCTGCATCTCACTTCTGTTGTACAGAGAATCATAGAATCCTACAGTGCAGAAGGAGACCATTTGGCCCATCGAGTCCACATTGATCACAATCCAATCCAGACCCAATCCCCATAATCCCACGTATTTATCCTGCTGGTTCTCCCACACTAAGGGGCAATTTAGCATGACCAATCTACCTAACCTGCACATCTTTCAGATTGGGGGAGGGAACTGGAGCACCCGGAAGAAACCCACGCAGTCATGGGGAAAATGTGCAAACTCCACAGACACTCACCCAAGCCGGGAATCGAACCCAAGTCTCTGGCACTGTGAGGCACCAGTGCTAACCACTATGCCAGCAGAGAAAGTAGGATTGGAATCTTGTGCTTCCACTTGATAACCTACTCTATGGCTTACCTCTAATTCATACCAAAGATTAACTTACATGCAACCTTTTTCTTTCTCCAAACTCTGGGCATGACGGTTTCCCTCTTACCCAAACAGGCTGGACATCTTGTAACCAAAATTACTGACGTGCTCATAAAACTCCCACAGTCAATCCCTCAGTGCAGAACCGAGAAGCGCTTGAGTCACCAATCTAACTGGTTCAATCTAAGGGGAAGAGATTCAGTTCAAGCTCTTGACACTTGTTCCATTAACAGAACTAAAACACTGAAAGACATTAAAAGACATCACCAAACATTGGGATAAGAGATTTTGCTTATTTGGCATCCTTAGTTGCTCAGTTTATAAAATATCAGTTTAGTGAAAAAAACCATTTGCCAGTCATCAGTCCAAATTAGGATTCCAGTAACTATTGCCTCAATCTCAGGGGAATTCCACTAACACAAAAAGAAGAAACTTGCAAAAATTCCTTCAACATTATATTTGTCTTTCTGCAGTGACTGAACCTGCTAATGAACAACACAGATCAAAGAGTCATCAGTGTAAGTCATCTTGAGTTGCTACAATTGGTCTTAGCGTCTGAGAAAAGGGACTGTGTATTTATAAGCAGAATCATAGGCAAATTCTTAAATTTAGAAACAGGGATGTGGAGATGTCAGCACTGGACTGGGGTGGGCACAGTAAGAAGAATCACAACACCAGGTTAAAGTCCAACAGATTTATTTGGTAGCACAAACTTTTGGAGTGCTGCTCCTTCCTGAGGTTAGTGCAATATGGCACTCATCTGATGAAAGAGTAGTGCTCCGAATGATTCCAAATAAACCTGTTGGACTTTAACCTGGTGTTGTGAGACTTTTTAGTAACAGAGAGGAATGATAATAACATATTAATATAAAAAGTTTGAAATATTCAGTACAGCAAATGTACAAATACTGCAGAGACTATAGAAGTTCAAAAGTTCAGTTACTTGCTCAGCAGACAATATAATGGAGTTTCAATCTCAGGACAAATGCCAAAACATTTAATATCAAAGTGAAAGGATTTCAATTCCAGCTTCAGGTGACTGTGTGGAGTTAGCACATTCTCCACATGTCTGTGTAGATTTCCTCCAGGTGCTCCAGTTTCATAGAACAGTACAGCATAGCACAGGCCCTTTGGCCCTCAATGCTGTGCCAAGCTGTGTCCAAACCCAAAATCAAGCTTCAGTTCCAGCCTTGGGTTAGTGTGTGGAGTTTGCATATTCTCCCCACATTTGCATGGGTTTCTTTCAACATTCCAAAGATGTAAAGGTTAGGTAGATTGGCTATGCTAAATTGTCCCTTAGCGTCAGGAAAATTAGCAGGATAAATAAAGGGGGTTACAGGGATAGGCCTGGTTGTCAGTGCAAACTCAATGAGCCAAATGGCCTCCTCCTACGCTGTAGGGATTCTAAATTGATGATGTTCTAGAGCTTGAAGCATGTGGTTTTGGTGCTGAAATGAACTTGGGGAGCAAAGTTCACTTCACAGTCAATGAGACTGATGTAGATAACCTACTCAGTGGTTACAAAGGGGCCAGATCACTGACATAGACTGAAGATAATGACCTCAAGTCTTCCATATGTTTAGCTGGAGGAAACTGAGCTCATACAGAACTGGATATTGGACAAGTGGCTCTGAAGACAGTCAGGAAAGGTAGTGGTATGGTGTAGTCAGCTGTTTTCAATGTGTGTATGGAATCTGAATTATCTTTGATGACATCTGAGGAGCAGCATGTGAATGAGAAGTAGGAGAGAGCTAAGAATGGAGAGCCAGAGATAATGCTGCCATTTCTTAAATGGGTTAAAATCCTGGAAATTCCCTCCCTATCAGCATTGTGTGTCAACCACAACATGTAGACTGCAGCAGTTCTAGAAGGCACCACCAGTTTCTTGAGGGCAATGAGAAATGGACAATAAATGCTGGCCAGCCAGTGACATCCAGGTCCAATAATTGAATTAAAAAATTAAACAAGAGTATTTGGAGCTGGTATTGGATAGTCATTAGCTGCAGGAGGGCACCTCAATGGTTAGAGCTGCTGCCTCACAGGGCTAGGGACCCAGGTTCAATTCCTGACTTGGGTCACTGTCTGTGTGAAGTTTGCACGTTCTCCCCATGTGTGTGGGTTTTCTTCCACAGACCAAACACATGCAGGTTAGGTTGATTGGCTATGCTAAATTGATCCTAGTGTTAGAGGGATTAGCAGGGTAAATATGTGGAGTTTCAGGAATGGGACTTGGGTGGGATTGTGGTCAGTGTAGACTTAATGGGCCATTTGGCCTCCTTCTGTACTGTAGGGAGTCTATAAAAACAGGCAATAGCAGACAAAAGCAACAGAAAAAGCTTTAAAAGAACCATGACTGAAATCATAGAAACAGATTCAATACATTATTTTATTTTATACAGAGGTCTGCTACTTGTCCCATGCACAAGTCACAGTCCACCCAAGGTGGAACGGTGAGGAGATGCTGAAGTTCTGCAGAATTTCAATGTTCTTTTGATTGCCATTCTCTAGTGATGTCCTCCGTTATTCTTGGGAGAAAACAGGGCATATTCAACACCCAGAGACACAACAAAAGCTGCAAATCCCCACTTGAAGCCTCGAAAGAAGATATCACTGAAGGTAATCGGTTTAGCAAAGCCTCCGCTGAACCGCCAGGCCTCATTGCTGTGAAGATACAAAGCAAAGGAAATGGTTAAAGGTTTGGCTATGAATCCCAACGTAACCCTACCACTCATGTTCAAACAATGAATGGACCGGCTTCCCAATAGCCAAGGGCCTAAGTAATGATTTGCTGACTGAACTGGTGATAACAGTCTGAGGGGAAGTCCCGGAAGTGTGGAGGCTCAATTGGCCAGGATTGCATTGAATGGTGCAGCAGGTTTGAGGGCCGAATGGGCTGCTTCTGCTCCTATTTTGTGCGCACTTTTGGTCACAAGGACTGCGCACAAGGGAGTCGGTGCGGAAAAGAACTTAACAAATGGAAAGGCTCAGTGCCGGACTGTCGCCAGGGAGAGGGATGAAATCAGAGAGTTTGTCAGCTATGACTGTCACCAACTTTTACAGATGCACTATGAAAGCATTCTTTCTGGTTATATCATAGTTCCTGCTATACTCAAGACCACAAGGAACTACAAACGATTGTGAATGTCGCCCAATCCATGACGCAAACCAGCCTCCCATCCATTGACTCTCTACACTTCCCACCGCCCCAGTAAAGCAGCCAGTGTAATCAAGGACCCCACGCACCCCAGACATTCTCTCTTCCATCTTATGTCGGGAAAAAGACACAAAAGTCTGTGATCACGTACAAACCAATTCAAGAACAGCTTCTTCCCTGCTGCTGTCAGACTTTTGAAGGGAATTACCTCGCATTAAGTTGATCTTGCTCTACACCTTAGCTAAGACTATAATAATACGTTCTCCACCCTCTCCTTGCCTTCTCTATGAACAGTATCCTTTATCCATATAGTGTGCAAGAAACAATACTTTTCACTATGTATATGTGACAGTAATAAAGCAAATCAAAATTTGTGGCGGGAAGCAAAAATAATGGCATTGGTAACATTCAGCTCGAGGAAGTCTGTTCATTCAGTACTAGATGCCAAACGAGTGTCCACACAGTTAGAGTGTGGAAGGATTGATGTGTGTGTGTGTGTGTGTGTGTGTGTGTGTGTGGTGTGTGAGAGAGAGAGAGGGAGAGACAGCGCAAAGAGAGAGAAAGTGAGAATGAGCACAGATGGCATCAACATACACATGACACAGAAGGTGATGATTCCTCTGCTCAACTGTTTCATCAATTAAGCTAGAACACTTCTGATTTGCACCTCAACTTCACTTGCCACCACAACCTCTGACACCTTCACACACAGAAGAAATCTATCCACTCCAATTATGAACACCCCATACCCTCCTGCCAGATAGGGTCCCTCAACCTCTCTCCCTCTCCCCCCCTCCACCTCCACTGTTCAGGTTGTTCTTCACTCCAATACCTCCCCCACCCCCACTCCCTTCAACCCCTCACCCTCCCCACACCCCAACCTCCTCCCCAACCCTCTACACCTGTGCAACCCCCCAACCAACACCCCCATCCCATCCCCCCCCCCAACCCAACAGGGGGCGCGCACCCCCCCCAAACCCAAAACAGGGGGCGCGCACCCCCCCCCAAACCCAACAGGGGGGCGCCGCACCCCCCCCAACCCAAACAGGGGGCGCGCACCCCCCCCCAAACCCAACAGGGGGCGCGCGCACCCCCCCCCCAACCCAAACAGGGGGGCGCGGCCACCCCACCCCCACCCCCCCCCACAACCCCCACCAGGCTGCGCCCCGGCCCCGCTGCAGTCACCCACCGGAGCCAGGGGTCCCGGAGGCCCCGGCGCTGCAGCCTTTCCTGGACAACCTCCAGCGGGGTCCCCGCCGCGCTCCAGCGCCGAGGGTCCGGCAGCTCCGGCCCGGATCCCATGGCGACAGCGACCTCCAACTGACCCGGAAAAGATCGTCGACAGCCGACCCGGAAACTGACGCTATTGCCTCGACCCGGAAGCTGACCTGGAAACGGTTCCGGAAAGTCACCCTCCGCGCCTGCGCACTGGGGACGACACGTTGCGATCGAGCCCCCGCAGAGCGGAAAGAGGCCATTCGGCCCATCGAGTCTGTACCGACTCTCTGACAGAGCATCTTACCCAGGCAGTACCTTCCGCTCTATCCTCATATACCCACGCACTTACCAGGACTGATCCATCTAACCCGCACATCTTTGGACTGTGGGTGGAAACTGGAGCACCCGGAGGAAACCCACGCAGATACGGGGAGAACGTGCAGACAGGGACCCAAGCCGGGAATCGAACCCAGGTCCCTAGCTCTGTGAGGTAGCAGTGCTAACCACTGTGCTACCGTGCCAGCCTCTTATCTTGTGCTGTATGGATTCTCCTCCCCCTCGCAGGTCTTCAGCCATTAGAAATTTATTCATCAGTCTGTCCACTTACACCAAATGTCTTCTGGACTTAAGCAGCTGCCACTATTGTCTCCAAATTTGGGCAATGGTTTATCAATACCCAACACTGATTCCTTTGATTTATTATTGTCACGTGTATTAGCATACAGTGAAAAGTATTGTTTCTTGTGTGCTATGCTTTGTTCGTGTAATGCACAAAAAGTAATACTTTTCACTGTACGCTAATACATACACTGTATGCTAATCCAGTCACCCATTTTCAACTTTAATCCACTATGGGATTCAGGATTATCCCCTCTGTACTTACTGTTCATTATGATGATGTATGCATTCTAATTAATGGAATATAACCATCCTATATAACTTAAATTTCCTCTGTGTATCCATGTGCTCATTGCGGCTGTTATATTTGACCCAAACCCATTGCTTCTAATTCCATTTCACTGTTACCTCCCTTTATTTGTTTTCTCTCAGACCTTCTTCAATCTCTTTCTCCAGCAATTACAGCCCTCTCTCATCTCCACATTTGCTGCTGGAGTCCCCATTACAACCACAATTCTCCCTCTTTTCCATTCCCCTGGTAAAGCCCTCATCTCCAGACCCTCAAGTGCAATGACCACAGACTTGAAAGGATCCGGTGGACAACTGGTTTAACTGTTCACTGCTAGATCTGACACAATCTAACACTGGCTGGGATTTTCCCCCCAATCCCATGATGGGTTTACTCTCTTCAGTGGAGGAGGCAGATCTGCCAGGCATGCCAAAGACAAGGAGAAAAAAACAAAGAAAATTACTGCACAGGAACAGGCCCTTCAACCCTCCAAGTCTGCATGAACCATGTTGCCCATCTGAATTAAAACCCCCTACCTTTCCAGGGAACATATCCCTCTATTCCCATCTTATTCATGTATTCGTCCAGTTACCCCCTAAAACTCACTATTGTACCTTCTCCCCCTACTTCCCCCAGCAGCAAGTTCCAGGCACTCATCACTCTCTGTGTAAAAAACTTGCTTTGTACATCTCCTTTCAACCTTGCCTTTTGCACATAAAACCAATGCCCCTGAGTAATTGACTCTTTCACCCTGGGAAAAAACTTTTGACTATCCACTCTGTCCAGGCCCCTCATAATCTCGTAGACTTCTATCAGGTTGCCACTCAACCCCTGTCATTCCAATAAGAACACACCGAGTTTCTCCAAGCTCTCCTCAGAGCTAATGCCCTCTATAGCAGGCAACACCCTGTCAATGGGCATTCTTGTTGCTCACCAGCCATGCCACCAGGGAAGCTGTCACAGAAGGTCGACTTCCTGCTGGCAGGAAGGACTGGAAAATCTAGCCCAGGCTTGGGTCCTGCTCTTGTCTGCTAAAAGTGGCAGTGATATAATGGTATTTTTGCTAGAGTACTAATCCAGAGACACAGGATAATGCTCCAGGGACTTGGGTTCAAATCCCACCATGGCAGATGGTGAAATTTGAATTCAATAAAAATTATCTGGAATTAAGATTCCACTGATGCCAGTGGAACCATTGTTGATTTTCAGGAAAACCTACCTAGTTCCCTTTAGGGAAGGAAACCTGCTGTCCTTACCTGGTCTGACTTACATGTGATTCCAGAGCCACAGCAATGCAGTTGACTCTTAAACCCCTCAGGGATGAGCAATAAATGCTTGTCCAGCCAGCAATGTTCACATCCCATAAATTAATAAACAAAAAGCTATTGTTTATTCTGGAGCTGTGGAGCGACACTGCTAACCACTGTGTCACTGTTCCAGTGGTGGTGGGGGAATGAGCCTGGGAGAACAGGCTCTGCAGCATAACTTTTGTCTGCCATAGGTATGGAGGGAAGAGAATCAAGGAGCAATCTATTGAAGGTGACTGAGTCTGCTGTTTGAAAAGGATGTCAATGATGGTGGTGAGATTGAGGAGTGTGACTGAGAAGGAAGGACAGTTTGATTTATTTATCAGTCACAAGTAGGCTTACCTTAACACTGCAATGAAGTTACGGTGAGAATTCCCCAGTTGCCACATTCCAGTGTACATTGAGGGAGAATTCAACATGGCCAAAACATGCCTTTCGGACTGTGGGAGGAGACTGCAGCACCTGGAGCACATGGGAAGAACATACAAACTCCATACAGACAGTGACCCAAGCTGGGAATCAAACCTAGGCCCCTGGTGCTATGAGGCAGCAATGCAAACTGCTGTGCCACTAAAGGAGATGGTGCAGAATGTCGTGTTACAGTTAGAACTAGTGTGCAGAAAAATATAAGATTGGCCTATTCAAAAGTCTGATGCAGTGTGTTGATCGCAGACCGTCAGAAGGGCAGCACTCTGCTGTGTGGCGGGATCGGGAGACTCTCAGACTGAGGACAAGGGAGAGTGCTGGGGTTTCTCTTTGCTCCAACTGCCTATTGCTTAGGGTGGGGAACAGTCCCAGGGTTTCTCCCCCAGGAGAACTCTCTGTGATCAGAACTCTCCACTCACCTGACTAAGGGTCAGAGGCCCGAAAGCTAGTGGCTTTTGCTATAAATAAACCTGCTGGACTTTAACCTGGTATTGTGAGACTTCTTACAGTGTTTCTCCTCCCATTGCCCGAGGGGAAGACAGTCTTGGGATGTCCTCCCTCCAGCTGCCTGCTTCCCAAGGAGGATAGTCCTGGGGTTTCTCGCTCCTCCAGCTGCCTGTTTTCTGGGAGAGCATCCCTGGGGTCTCCCGTCCTGCCCTTCAGCTGGCTATACTCTGGGGGGCGGGTGGGAACAATGCTTGGGTTTCTCCCCCCTCCAGCTGCCTGTTTCCTTGGGGTGGACAGTTCTGCGTTTCTACCCCCTGCAGCTGCCTATTCCCTGGGTTTCTCCATTCTCCAGCTGCCTGTTTCCCCGGGGTGGACAGTTCTGGGTTTCTCCCCCTTGCAGCTGCCTGTTCCCTGGGTTTCTCCCTTCTCCAGCTGCCTGTTTCTGAGTGTCAGGATTCGGCAGCAATGGCGGCGCCTCCTCCCAGAATGCCCCGAGCAGTTGGGACCATCCTATACCTGCAGCAGTGGCGCTCTGATTGGCGGAGAGACGCGGCCAATGGGCGATGCGGATGGAGGTGGGTGGCGGGCCAATGGTAGCGGGCGGTGCTGCCCGGGGCGGGGGGCCCGGCGGGGCAGGGCCTTGTTGCGGAGCGGATGGAGCCGGGAGGCCGGAGCGGGGCCTTCCCGCGCCCCCAGTGAGCGCTCTGTAGCTCCGCACCGGCCACGGAGCACCGGCACCGACAGAGAGACAGGCCCGGGCCGCGGCAGCACGGTGAGCCCGGGGAGGAGGGAGCCGCGGAGAGAGATAGGCAGGCCCGAGGCCTAAATACCCAGAGAGACTGTGTCACCCTGTGTGTGTGTGTGTGTGTGCGCGACTGTCACCCTGTGTGTGTGTGTGTGTGCGCGACTGTCACCCTGTGTGTGTGTGTGTGTGCGCGACTGTCACCCTGTGTGGTGTGTGTGTGTGCGCGACTGTCACCTGTGTGACTGTCACCCTGTGTGTGCGCGACTGTCACCCTGTGTGGTGTGTGTGGCGACTGTCACCCTGTGTGTGTGTGTGTGTGCGCGCTGTCACCCTGTTGTGTGTGTGGCGCGCTGTCACCCTGTGTGTGTGTGTGTGTGCGCGACTGTCACCATGTGTTTGTTGTGTGTGTGTGCGAGACTTCACCCGTGTGTGTGTCTGTGGTGTGTGTGTGTGCGCGTGTGGCGCGACTGTCACCCTGTGTGTGTGTGTGTGTGCGCGACTGTCACCCTGTGTGTGTGTGTGTGGTGCGACTGTCACCCTGTGTGTGTGTGTGTCGCGATGTCACCTGTGTGGTGTGTGTGCGCGACTGTCACTGTGTTGTGTTGTGCGCACTGTCACCTGTTTGTTGTGTGTGTGCGCGAACGTCACCACTGTGCGCGGTGTGCGCGACTGTCACCCTGTGTGTGTGTGTGTGTGCGCGACTGTCACCCTGTGTGTGTGTGTGTGCGCGACTGTCACCGTGTGCGCGCCTGTCACCCTGTGTCACCCTGTGTGTGTGTGCGCGACTGTCACCCTGTGGTGTGTGTGTGTGTTCGCGTCACCCTGTGTGTGTGTGTGTGTGCGCGACTGTCACCCTGTGTTGTGTGTGTGGTGCGCGACTGTCACCCTGTGTGTGTGTGTGTGCGTCACCCTGTGTGTGTGTGTGCGCCGACTGTCACCTGTGTGTGTGTGTGTGTGGCGACTGTCACCCTGTGTGTGTGTGTGTGTGCGCGACTGTCACCCGTGTGTGTGTGTGTGTGCGCGACTGTCACCCTGTGTGTGTGTGTGTGTGCGCGACTGTCACCCTGTGTGTGTGTGTGTGTGTGCGCGACTGTCACCCTGTGTGGTGTGTGTGTGGCGCGACTGTCACCCTGTGTGTGTGTTTGTGCGCGACTGTCCCTGTGTGTGTGTGTGTGTGCGCGACTGTCACCCTGTGTGTGGTGTGGTGCGCGCGACTGTCACCCTGTGTGTGTGTGTGTTGAAGTGTGCGCGACTGTCACCTGTGTGTGTGTGTGTGTGCGCGACTGTCACCTGTGTGTGTGTGTGTGTGCGCGACTGTCACCCTGTGTGTGTGTGTGTGGCGCGACTGTCACCCTGTGTGGTGTGTGACTGCGCTGTCCTGTCACCCGTGTGTGTTGTGTTGTGCGCGACTGTCACCCTGTGTGTGTGTGTGTGTGCGCGACTGTCACCCTGTGTGTGTGTGCGCGACTGTCACCCTGTGTGTGTGTGCGCGACTGTCACCCTGTGTGTGTGCGCGACTGTCACCCTGTGTGTGTGCGCGACTGTCACCCTGTGTGTGTGCGCGACTGTCACCCTGTGTGTGTGCGCGACTGTCACCCTGCGTGCAATCCAGTATGAAATCAAAATTGTATAGTCTAGTGTGTGTGTAAGTGACATGTTTTTAGAGTTTAAATCATTTATTATTGTAGTAAGTAAAGTTGTAATAATACTCCAGTGAAGTTACTGTGAAAATTCTATATATCTGTAATATAGCCTGTGCATGTGTATGTGCGCATGTGTATTGCGGCATGTGTGCATAACCCAGTACGTTTATAATTTGGTGTGTTCTGTTATTGAGTATGTGCGTGAAACTGTGTATTTGCATTTGTAATCTGGAGTGTATGAAGTGCATATTGTATTCCAGGTCAAGTGTGTGGGTCTTTCATCGAGTGCATGAGTGTGCGGGTCTGGAACGGAAGGCGGGCCTGGAATAGGCGCAGAGTGGAGGGCAGACATGGGGGCAGAGCGGGGAGCAGTGACAGCATGGGGAACAGGAGGGTGGGTGCAGAAATGGGGGGCAGGCGCAGGCATGTAACTGGGGGTGGGCTTGGAACGGATTGGAGGGCATGTGTGAGGAGCAGGCGCAGAACGGAGGGTGGGCACGGGATGGAGGGCACCATGCATGTGCACAGGTGTTTGTGTCTAACCAATTGCGTGTATCTGAATCTAATAGAGTACGTATGTGTATGGGTCAGTAATTGAGTGCATCCACGTGTAGGGCCTGTAATTGAGTGAGTATGTGTATGTATGCACGCCAGAAGGCTGTTACCTGGTGCACATGCAGATTCATACCTAAAACTGGGCTGTCTTTTTCACCATTTGTTTTATGTTTTTCTCCTGTTTGTGATGCACGTTCTGTGCCTTCCTGCGGTGACCATATGCTGCTGTGCTGTGAATGATGTTTAAGTCTTTGTCACAGTCAGTGTTCTCTCAAGCATCCTGCCACAAACTAAACGTGATTCATTGATTGTCAGTCGGCTTTGAGTAGTGAGGATGCCACAGTGCTCTCTTCCACAACTGCAGTGTAGAGGGGTATAGCAGAACCTGCCCGTGGCTTGCTTTGTGCTTTGATATCCAGTATGGTATTGCCCACTCCCTTGTGGAATTACACAGATTCATCCTTGTAGTGTGGGTGCTAGATAGAATGCTGCTCAGAATCTGTGCACATTAGATGGGCTGAATGACCTGTTTCTGTACTGTAGGGATTTTGTGGTGCATGTCGCCACTGCTTCTTTTGTTCACGTTAAATTTGTCTCATTCGTGATTCTTCCACCAGTGGGAACACTTTCTTACTTTCTACACTTGTCCAGACCCCTCACGATTTTGAAAATCTCCATCAAATCTCCTCTTGAACTTTTACAGATGCACCATAGAAAGCATTCTTTCTGGTTGTATCACAGCTTGGTATGGCTCCTGCTCTGCCCAAAACAACAAGGAACTACTAAAGTTTGTGAATGTAGCCCAATCCATCCAAAACCAGCCTCCATCTATTGATTCTGCCTACACTTCCCGCTGCCTCGGCAAAGCAGCCAGCATAGTTAAGGACCCCTGGACGTTCTCTCTTCTGCTTTCTTTCGTTGGGAAAAAGATACAAAAGTCTGAGATCACGTAGCAATCAACTCGAGAACAGCTTCTTCCCTGCTGCTGCTGCTGTCAGACTTTTGAATGGACTTACCTCAGGTTAAATTGATCTTTCTCTACATCCTAGCTGTGATTATTCACTACCTTCTGCACTCTCTCCTTCTCTATGAATGGTATACTTTGTCTGTACAGCGTGCAAGAAATAATACTTTTCACTGTATCCCAATATGTGTGACAATTAAATCAAACTTACTCCAAGGAATGAATAACACACCCCCTCCCCCCAAACTTTTCCAGTCTACCCACGTTACTGACATTTCTTATCCCTGGAACTTTTCTCACAAATCTTTCCTCTCTTGCCAGTGCCTTTGTATCTTTCTGAAAAGTACAGCATCTAGAGCCATGCTGCAGTAGGGTCTGAACCAGTATGCCTCTGTTCCCAAAGCCCGCGATGTTGCGTGTTTTATTAGACACACCCTCTGCTTATCTGCCACATTCAATGATTTCTGAGTGTCTGCTGTCTTGGAACGATTGGTGGAATGTTGTAGGAGAGGATGGATTAGAAACTAAACAAAGTATGAACTGAGTTCAGTCTTTGCTCTTATATGACCATTTGTGAAACGCTTGGCCAGAACAGCAGCTGAATCATCAGAAGGTGGTCATTCGGCCCATCAAGTCTGCACAGACTATGTTCCCATCCAGGCTGTATTCCCATAACCTCACATATTTGCTTGACTAATCCCCTGACACGAGGGTCAATTTCGCATGGTCAATCAACCTAACCTGCACATTTTTAAATTGTGGGGCAAAACCGGGGTGGGGATGGTGTCCCTAATATAAGAATGGATTGTTTTGGGAATTTGTTGTGAGGTGAGTGAGTTGGTGTTTGAAGGCTATACATTAATAGAAATCATCAAGTCCTTGCAGTACAGAAGGAGGCCATGTGACCCATTGAGTCTGCACTGACCACAATCCCACCGCAGGCTTTATCCCCACTAATCCTTCATGTTTGCCCCACTAATCCCTCAAACCTACACGTCCTCAGACACTAAGGGACAATTTTAGCGTGGCCAATCAATCTAACCTACACGTTTTTGGACTTCAGTTTTTTGGGGGGGACTTTGTTAATGGGATGAGTGAGTTATTGGTTGCAGAGATGGGGATCGGAGCTGAGGGACTATGAGGAAGAATTGTTTAAACGAGCCGAGGGTTTGGTCTGGAACTTGCTGCTGACAAGAGGGGGAGGGTGAAAACGCAGGCGACCAGTGATTTCAAGATAAAACCCAATGGGCTCTTGAGGTTCACAGGGATGGAGCAGGGGAATGGGGCTGATCTTACAGCTCTCTAAGAGCCGGCATGTATTTGATGGGCTGAATACTCCCCTCCTGTAGCATAAATGACTCCCTAACTTTGTCCTTCCCTGATGGCACTAATTCAATTTGATTTATTACTGTCACATGTATTAGTATACGTTGAAAAATATTGTTTCTTGAGCATTATACAAACAAAGCATACCGTTCATAGAGAAGGAAAGGAGTGGGTGCAGAATGCAGTGTTACACTCATAACTACGGTTTAAAGAAAGATCAAATTAGTGTGAACTAGGTCCATTCAAAAGTCTGACAGCAGCAGGGAAGAAGCTGTTCTTGAGTCGGATGGTACACGACCTCAGGCTTTTGTATGTTTTTCCCGATAGAAGAAGGTGGAAGAGAGAATATTCGAGGGTGTGGGGTCCTTAATTATACTGGCTGCTTTTCTGAGACAGTGGGAATGTAGACAGAGTCAGTGGATGGGAGGCTAGTTTGTGTGATGGATTGGGCTACATTCACAATCCTTTGCAGTTTCTTGCGGTCTTGAGCAGAGTAGGACTCTGGTGTGACCAGATGCCCCTGCCAGGCATGAGCTGCCACACTGAATGTGGAGGGATGCTTTGCGAGAGGTGTCACCATGATACCTGCTCTCCTAGTCTACAACAGACTCCCTCCCAGCAGGACAGTGTCCAGATCTAGGAATCTACCTCCAATGCTGGAGTTCACTCGTCGCTTCCATTCTGTTTGGGATCTTTCTGTGCTCCCAATATGTGAGCAGTACAATCCTTTACCTCCATTTAGTGCATTGTATTAGCTTCTTCCCTCTGCAGTCTGTGTACTGCAATGTTGTGCCAATCTCCTATGACTGATTAACTGCCTAACCGCGGCAATTCCTGTTGAGATTCTGATAATCTGAGCTCCGACCCAGTGCTTTTAGCTCAAGTTCATTGCCAGTAGTATCTCTCTCAGGAACGGAACCCTTTCCACTATTGATGTCATAAATAGACTTGAGAGCATTTTTAAAAAAAATGCTTCCTGCGTATAAAACGCAGGCCAAAAATAACCTTCAGTTTATTGCAGGATGTAAATTGTAAAGCAGGAGTAATGAATAAATAAGAAAGACTGAAATAAAATAATCAGACGGATCTTAATTATCAGTACCACTTTCAAAATAGTTATGCTTAAAACCAGGGTAAAAGGGAGTTTTTTTTTGGAGGCTGCTGTCTCTGGAACAACATACTCTGGTTTTCAGAAGAGTGAAGCTCCCTTCACAGCAAGTTTCCTCGGCTAACGTTGCAGTTTGTGGAGTTTTTTATCCACTCCTACGTGGATGGTGGACCAGGCCAGCATTTGTTGCTCATCCTCACTCGCTCCTTGAGAAGTTGGCAGTGAGCAGTCTCCTTGAACTGCTTCTTTTCTGCACCAGTTTGATACAACTGAGTGCAGTTCGACTCAACGTTGCTGTGGGTTTAGAGTCACGTGTAGGCCAGACCAGGTAAGGACGGCAAATTTCCTTCCCTAAAGAACGTTAATGAAGCAGATGGGTTTCTACTGCAATCTGGTAATTTCATGATCACCATTAATGAGACCAGCACTTTAATTACAGATTTATTAATTAGTTTAATCTAAATTCCATCTAGTGTTGGGATTTGAACATGTGCAGTGAGTGGTTAGGATCTGGAATGCACTGAGAGGGTGGTGGAGACAGATTCACACAGCATGTGGCTAGGATGTGGAATAGAATCATTCAGGTTTACAACATGGAAACAGGCCCTTTGGCCCAACTTGTCCATACTGCCTTTTTTATTTTAAAACCCCTAAGGTAGTCCCAATTGCCTGCATTTGGCCCATATTCTGCTATACCCATCATACCCATACAACTACCTATATGCTTTTTAAAAGACAAAATTGTACCTGCCTCTATTACTACATCTGGCAGCTTGTTTCAGACACTCACCACCCACTGTGTGAAAATTTGCCCCTCTGAACACTTTTGTATCTCTCCCCTCTCACTTTAAATCTATGCCTTCTAGTTTTAGACTCTCCTTCCTTTGGGAAAAGATGTTGAATATCTGGCTGATCTGTGCTCCTCATTATTTTATAGACCTCTATGAGATCATTCCTCAGCCTCTTATGGTCCAGGGTAAAAATTCCCAGTCTATCCAGTCTCTCCTTATAACTCAATCCATCAAGTCCTGGTAGCATCCTACTAAATATTTTCTGCACTCTCTCTCTAGTTTAGTAATATTTTTTCTATAATAGGGTGACCAGAATTGCACACAGTACTCCAAGTGTGGCCTTACCAATGTCTTGTACAACTTCAACAAGACATTCCAACTCCTGTATTAAATGAAACCAAGCATGCAGAATGCCGCCTTCACCACTCTGTCCACCTGTCACTCCACTTTTCAACGAACTATGAACACAACCCCCTAGATCTCTTTGTTATGTAACTTTCCTCAATGCCCTATCATTAACTGAATGAGTTTTGCCCAGGTTCAATCTATCAAAATGCATCACCTTGCACTTGTCTAAATTAAACTCCATCTGCCATTTGTCAGCTCACTGGTCTAATTCATCAAAATTCTGTTGCAGTTGGAGATAATTTTCTTCACTGTCCATTATGCCATCAATCTTGATGTCATCTGCAAACTTACTAACCATGCCTCCTGTATTCTCATCCAAATCGTTATTATAAATGACAAATAACAGTGGACCCAGCACTAATCCCTGAGGCACACCGCTGGTCACAGGCCTCCAGTTTGAAAAACAACTCTCTACAATTACCCTCTGGCTTCTGTCAAAAACAGAAAGTCTCACAACACCAGCTTAAATCCAACAGATTTATTTGTATCAAAAGCCACAAGCTTTCAGAACAGCTTATGGTGTTTTCTACAAATAAACCTTTTGGACTTTAAGCTGGTCATTGTGACACATCTTTCTGTTTTTACCCCAGTCCAAAACCGACTGCTCCCCATTCTGTTTAAAAAGCCAATTTTGAATCTATTTAGTTACCTCACCCTGGATCCCATGAGATTTGACTTTATGCAACAACCTGCCATGTGGTACCTTGTCAAAGACTTGCTAAAGTCCATGTAGACAACATTAACCGCATTGCCCTCATCTACCTTCTTGGTTACCTCTTCAAACAACTCAATCAAATTTGTGAGATGTGATTTTCCACTCCAAAAAGCCATGTTGACTGTCCCTAATCAGTTCTTGCGTCTCTAAATACCTGTAGATCCTGTCTCTCAAAATACCTTCCAACAATTTACCCACCACTGATGTGAGGCTCACCGGCCTGTAATTCCCAGGCTTTTCCCTGCAATCCTTTTGAAATAAAGGCACAGCATTTGCCACTCTCCAATTTCCAGGCATCTCACCCGTGACTTTCGATGTTTCAAATATCTCGACTAGGGAATCAGCAATTTCCTCCCTAGCCCCTCACAATATCCTGGGATACACTTCATCAGGTCCAGGGGATTTATCAACCTTGATGCATTTTAAAATTTCCAGCACCAACTCCTCTGTAATAAGTACACTCCTCTAGACATCACTATTTATTTCCTCACGTTCCCAACCATCCATGCTTTTCTCAACAGTAAATACTGATGAGAAATATTCATTTAGGATCTCGCCCATCTCTTGTGAATCCATACATACATGTTCTTGTTGATCCTTAAGAGGTCCTACTCTCTCCCTTGTTACTCTTTTGGCCTTTATTATTTGTAGAAACTCTTTGAATTCTCCTTTGCCTTACCTGCCAAATCAATCTTGTGTCCCCTTTTTGCCCACCTGATTTCTCTCTCAACTCTATTCCTATACTCTTCAAGGGATTTACTTGATCCCAGCTGCCTGTGCATGTCATTTGCCTCTTTCTTCTTCTTGACCACAGCCTCAATATCCCAAGTCATTTACGGTTCCCTATTTCTACCAGCCTTGCCCCTCACTCTAAGAGGAATGTGTTTACCCTGAACCCTGATTAACACACTCTTGAAAGTCTGCCACTTACCAGACATCCCTCTACCTTCCCACAGATTCCCCCAATTAACTTTTGAAAGTTCTTGCCTGATACCATCAAAATTGGCCTCGCCCCAGTATAGAATTTCAACTTTTGGGCCAGAGCTATCTTAAAACTAATAGAATTATGGTCTCTGGTCCCAAAGTGATCCCTCCCTAACGTCTGCCCTGCCCTTCCTTATTCCCCAAGAGGAAGTCAAGTTTTGCCCTCTCTCAGTTGGGCCATCCACATACTGAATGAGAAATTCCTCCTGAATACAGTCAACAAATTTCTCTCCATCCAACCCTCTGATACTGTGGCTATCCCAGTCAATGTTGGGAAAGTTAAAATCTCCCACTATTATCACTCTATTTTTCTTGGAGCTATCTGTAATCTCCTTACATATTTTCTCCTCAATTTCCCAGCCACCATTTGGGGTCCTATGGTACAACCCTATCAATGTGATTTCCCCCTTTTTATTTAGTTCCATGTGTAGAGACTCAGTGACTGATCCCTTGGATATATCCCCTCTCAGTACAGCCATGATGCTTTCGCTAATCAAAAGTGCAACTTCCTGTCCCCTCTTATCTCCTATTCTATCTTTCCAATAGCATCTGTACCCTGGAACATTAAGCTACCAGTCCTGTCCCTCCCTTAGTTATGTTTCAGTAATTCTATAATATCCTGGTCCCACGTGCCCATCCATGTCCTGAGTTCATCTGCCTTGCTAGTCAGGCCTCTTGCATTGAAATAAATAGAGATTAATCTGGACTTCTCTTGCTCCCTGTCTTGCTTTTGAACAAAGAACAAAACAGCACGGGAAACAGGCTCTTTGGCCCAAATGAGCCTGTGCCACCACCCGATGTTCCCACCTCTACCTGTGATCCCTGATCTATCTGGTACTAATATTACTGACACTTACTTTACTACTCTTTAGTTTCTGTACTGTCTCAAATTTCTCTTCAGTCTCCCTATCGTTTTGGATTTCGCCCCCCTGTCAAACTAGTTTAAACCCTCCCAAGTGGCTCAAGCAAATGCCCACCTCCAGTTCAGGTGTAATGCGCCCCTTTTGAACAGGTCAGGCCTTCCTCAGAAAAGATCCTAATGATCCAAAAATCTAAATCCCTGCCTCTTTCACCAGCTCTCAAGCCACACATTCGTCTGCCTAATCTTCCTATTCCTACTCTCAGTAGAACGTGGCACTGGTAGTAGTCCTGAAATTACTGTCTTCGAGGTCCTGCACTTTAGCCTCCTGCCTAACTCCCTCTATTCACATTTCGTGACCTTATACCTTTTCCTACCTGTGTCGTTGGTACCAATATGTACAACGACCTCTGGTATTTATCATCTCCCTTAAGAATGTTCTGCAATTGCTCAGAGATGTCTTGGTGTGACAGTGTGGTGGAGACAGATTCACACAGTGAATGGTTAGAATCTGGAATGTGATGGAGACAGATTGAATTGAAACTGTTAAGAGGGGTTTGGATTATTATCTGAAAGGAAGAAGGAGAAGGTGAATAAATAACATTAGGCGCATTGCTCATTCAAAGAGTTGGTGCAGCTATGATGGGCCTCCTCCCATGTTGTAACCAGTTTGTATTGCTCCACTTTACAAACATTAGTTTGGCTTCTTGATTCCGGGACCCAGAGCATTGCTGTTTCAGTCATGGTTATAGGTAGTAGTTCTGACTGCTGTTACATCCAGCACTTGAGGAGGTGGGGGGAGGAATCACACACTGGGCTTAATCCAGCAATGTAGTTAGTGGATAGAATCACACTCTACATGTGCATTTGTGTGTCACGAGGGTCAGGAACTTTCATTAATAGATTACAAGAGCAATACTCAAGCTATCATACCTTGAGTTTTTTGAGTCACTGGTTTTTAACAGACTGTGTACCAATATACCATGAGAGTGCAGACTTCTGGCCCCTGCCACTCTGGAGCATGTTTCCTGGAGGCTGAGAGCTCAGCTATCAGCCCCTGTCTCTCTCATACAAGATCAGTGTACTGAGATTGGCTGAATGTAACCTTTACCACTTGTAAAGGAGTTGGTGATCGAGGCTGAAATCGGTCAGTTGGAAAACCAATAGTAAAAACAAGTCTGCTTACAGTCCAGAGATCACACTTTCTCCTCGAGGCAGAGGAATGTCTGGAGTGGGAAAACCAGCCATGATTCCTCTGACTGAAATTTCCTCTCTCTCTGATAGATCTCAGTACATTGAGAGCACAAGGCAGTTGTTACAATCCCCAAAGAGACCCATAATTTTAAGAAAGATATTTGAATTTCGACTCAAAGGAATTTGCACATCAAGATTTCACATTTTAAGACTTTGTGTAACAAACAAACTAAAAATAATACTGTCCAAACACTTTTTAGGTGTCAACTAATAGACTGAACTATAGAAGAGATAACATTTGTTAGTTTCTGAATGTGCCTGATAACCCCATGCTATGCTTATACACTGCACCATGTTCTCCACAGGATTACAGCCTTTGCTGGATCTTTTGCAAGGTTACTCTCAGTTTCCAGTAGGTTCACTTCTTCCCTTTTCACCGAGTCAAGATGTCCAATCAAGTGCCCTTTCCTTACTGTCTTTCAAAACATCCCAAACTGACCTCCAGCAGCTTGCTTCACTCCGTCCCTTAGCCACACTAAACCAATCATTCAGCAGCCTTAATTCCTGCTGGTTGTATCTCCTCAACCAAAGGACAAATGACCCCTAGCATTCTGCCTGGTAGCTAACAGAACACAGCCTTTCCCTGCTGCTTGTCCAGGCTGTTGGTTTCCTTCTCTCCATCTCTTTAACTCCTCCCCTCCCCCTAGCGTAAAGTTTGAATTCCAAATTTACAAACCTTTCATGTGGAAAACTGCTTCCTTGCCTCACCTCCTGACTCTTTTTTCAGTTTCTGCCCCCATATTCCGGTCTCTTTGCATGCCCCCCCCCCCCCCCCCCCCCCTCAATCCCCAGCTTTCAGTCATCATAATCTCGATTGTAGCGTCTCTTAATTTTCTGTTGTCAAGAAATACAAGTCCAGTCCACGTAACCTATCTCATAATTCAACTGCAAAGAGTTGTAAATGTGGCCCAATCCATCGTGCAAACCAACCTCCCATCCATTGACTCTCTACACTTCCCACTGCCTTGGCAAAGCAGCCAGCATGATTAAGGACCCCATGCACCACGGACGTTCTTCCTTTCATCAGGAAAGAGATACAAAAGTCAGAGGTCATGTATCAATCTTTTCAGGATTAGCTTCTTCCCTGCTGCCATTAGCCTCTTGAATCGACTTAACTCGCACTAAGCTGATCTTTCTCTACAGTGAAGCTATTACTGTAACACTACATTCTGCACTCTCTCCTTTCCTTCTCTATAAATGGTATGTTTTAATCTGTATAGCGCAAAAGCAGCAATACTTTTCATTTCATGTTAATATGTGACAATAATAAATCAAATCAAAAATCCTTTTCAGTCTGAGGTCTTTGTATCTTTGTTGAGGTGTGCTGGCCTGGAACTGAGTGCAATTACTCTTGTTGGGGTTTGACCTGACTTTCGTGTACTCGTGTCAGGGCTTCCATTGTCCATTAATCTTTTTAAATCCTGTTTTATTCCTGCTCCCTTTATCTCTCAGGTGATTTTTGTACAGAGAGCCCTTGGTCCCTATTGTTTAACCACAGCTCCTGGATCCTCATCATTGAGAGAGACTCTGATCTTTGTTCAAAGTAGAGGACCATATGATTGCCCACGTTCAGCTCCGTCTGCCACAGTGTTTATCCACTCGCTAAGTCAGTTCGTGTCCCATGGCAACACCATACGCTGACCAATAATCTGTGCCACCTAGCTTGGTCTCTGTTACCTGTGTTGCCCTGCATTTTATTGATATGTGTCACGTGGAGCTCCTCAAATCTGTGTGATTGAAGTCTCTGTTTTCTCCTCAGGTTTCTCAGCTGGATAGGCAGGAAGATGCTGGACTCTGACATCGGAGTGGTGGAGGATTGGCTCTCCCAGTTCAAGGTAATATTGCTGTGAATGGATATGCCGAAAACCATTTCCACTTTTCCGTGCTCTGCCGCCGAGATCCCTCCACTCCACTGAAGTATTTATCTGGGCTGCCTGTTCCCATTGGGCACATAGAACACTACAGCACAAACAGGCCCTTCGGCCCACAAGTTGTGCCGATCATATCTATACTTACCAGGCCATGGAACTATCTGTAACTCCCAATCCCATTAAATCCCATATACTCATCCAGAAGTCTCATAAAAGACCCCAGCGAGTTCGCCCTACCACCACTGACAGTAATCGATTCCATTTGCTCACCACCTTCTGACTGAAAAACTTACCCCTAACATTTCCTCTGTACCTGCCCCCCAGCTCCTTAAACCTGTGTCCTGTCGTAGCGACCATTTCAGCCCTGGGAAATAACCTCCGAGAATCCACTCTATCTGTTCCTCTCAACATCTTATAAACCTCTATCAGGTCGCCTCTCAACCTTCGTCTCTCCAGGGAGAAGAGACCTAGCTCTCTCAACCTATCTCCATAAGGCATGCCCCCCAATCCAGGCAAATCTCCTCTGCACCCTTTCAATAGCTTCCACATCCTTCCTATAGTGAGGCGACCAGAACTGCACACAGTAATCCAAGTGGGGTCTGACAAGGGTCTTATAAAGTTGCAGCATTACCTCCCGACTTGTAAACTCAATTCCTGTATTAATGAAGGCCAGTACACCATATGCCTTCTTGTCTGACAGGAAGTGCCCAAGCGTCTGCAGTGATCTGAACTGCTCCAGGAGCAACGCCCGAGGTCACATGGAATCACAGCACTGAGACAAACAGGCAGACACATCACCCTGTGAGCGCGCACACCACAAATGCACACACACTCCCCAATCCAGCTCACACCCATACACAGATGCACATACCCATAGCCACTCATTCGCAGATCCAGACACCCCTACACCTAAAATCAGACATATACCCACACTTACATGCACTCAAACCCACTCTCAATCACATACTCATACACACTCAATTATGCACCCACCCATTCAGGCCACACTTGTGTTCGTGACAAGTGTCTCTGTGTTCGTATGTGTAAAATACCCACCCTTTCTAATCCCCTCTCACTCTTGCGCTCTCATGCCTGTGTGATTAAACTCTGGCAGCACGGCAAAGGGTAGGTAAGCTTTGTTGTGATGGTCCTCAGTGCCCAACACTGTCTGTTGCCATTATGCTGAGACCTTAAGACAGACTTTGCAATCTCTCCCTATCTCCCTCTGTCTTTAACAGACTTTACCTGAAAATCAGATATCCTGTTATGCAGCAACCCTCCACCAGAAGACAGATATTGTGCCGGCTCTCTACAAGGTCATCCAGGACCCCAACAATGAGGTAAGGTTCCAGCAGAGAGTGTTAGCTCAGAGAGGTGAAGCTTCGATTCTGTAATGGCCACAGGGGATGTGGATCCTCACACTTGCTTCTTGTGTTACAGGAGCTCTGGCAGGTGAGGTGATGTGCCTTGCTGAAGATCCTTGGCTGTGTGTGCTGTAGTTTCTGCAGTTATCCTGCTTGACTTGATTTTCATTTCTGATTTTATAAACATAGAAACTAGAAGCAGGAGGAAGCCATTCATTATGATCAAGGCTTGTCATCAAATTCAATATCCTGATTCCCACCTTCCCACACACACACCACCCACCCCCAATATCCCTTGGTTTCTTTAGCCCCAAGAACTATATCTAATTTGTTTCTGAAATCAGACAATGTTTGGGCCTCAACTCCTTTATGTGGGAGTGAATTCCACACATTCACCATCCTCTAGGTGAAGAAGTTTCTGCTCACTCAGTTCTAAAAGGTTTACCCCTTATCCTCAAACTATGACCCCTAGTTCTGGATTCCCCCACCATTGGGAATATTCTTTCTGAATCTACACTGTCTAACCCTGTTAGAATTTTATAAGTATCTATGAGATCCCCTCTCACTCTTCTAAACTTCAGCGAATATAATTCTAACCAACTTAGCCTCTCCTCATATGATAGACCTGCCATCCCAGAAATCAGCCTGGTAAACCTTCACTGCACTCCCTTTATAGCAAGTACATCCTTCCTCAGATAAGGACACTAAAACTGCACACAATACTCCAGATGTGGCTGCACCAACATCCTACATAACTGCAGCAAAACATCTCTATCCCTATATTCAAGTCCTCTCGCTATGAAGGCCAACATACTATTGCCTTCTTTACTCCTGTTGCAGCTGCATGCTTACTTTCAGTGACTAATGCACGAGGACACCAAGGTATCACTGAATATCCACCTCTCTCAATTTACACCTATTCAGGTAATAACCTGTCTTCCTATTATTGCTACCAAAGTGGATAACCTCCCATTTATCCACATTATACTGCATCTGTCATGCATATACCCACTCACTCAGCGTGCCCAAATAGGAAGACATTTATGCATCCTCCTCATAGCTCACCTCCCACCAGCTTTGAATCATTTGGAGATAATACATTTTGTTCCTTCTTCCAAATCATTAATATATAACATGAACAATTGGGTCCTAGCACTGATCCTTGCAGAACCCACTAGTTACTGCCTGCCCATCAGAAAAAAGACCCATTTATGCCAACTCTTTGCTTCTGATCTCCCAACCAGCTTTCTATCCATCTCAAGACATTACCTGCATTCGCATGTGCTTTAACTTGACGTAGTAGTCTGCTATGTGAGACCTTTTAAAAGCTTTCTAAAAGTTTAAATAAATCACATCCACCTTTTCTCCTCAGCCAACTCAGAAATTTCCAATAGATTCATCAAACACAATTTTCCTTTTGTAAACCTATGCTGACTATATCGCACTATACCACTGCCTTCCAAATGCTGAGTTATAAAATCCTTTTCAGGGTGTGTTTAAATAACAAGCTCATAAAGAAATGAAAAGGAATGAATTAATTCCTGATTACATGTCCAGTTGGCCTGACTTCACAGCAGAGTCAGGTGTGACTGGTATTTATTTATAATGGAGATTGCCATTTTCAAGGGAACATTGGGATGTTTTGATTTACCTCTCTATTAAGAATGCTTATGTGAGCTTCATCCTTTGAAGCAGGAGGCAATGGCATAGTGGTGGTGTTACTGGACCAGTAGTAGTCCAGAGGCTCAGACTAAGGCCACGAGTTCAAATCCCAGCACTGGTGAATTTAAATTGAGCTGTAAGTGGAATCTCAGTATTGGTGACCTTTAGCATATCACCACTTGTTGTAAAACCCATTTGGTTCACTGACGTCCCTTCAAGGAAGGAAATCTGCTGTCCTTACCCGGTCTGGCCTACTTGTGACTTCAGAGTCACAGCAATGTAATTAACTCTTAATTGCTCTCTTAATGGCCAAGTGAGACACTCAGTTCAAGGGGCACTATGGGATGGGTGACAAATGCTGGCCCAGCCAGCGATGCCAAAGACCTGTGAAAAGATTAAAACGAAGTACATCGTCTGGAGTGTTGGACACGTATTGGATGAGAATATAGGAGGCATGTTTGCAGAAGACACCAAACTTGGTGGCATAGTGAATAATGAAGCAAGTTATCTCAGATTACAATGGGATCTTGATCAATTGGGCCAGTAGGCTGATGAATGGCAGATGGAATTTAATTTAGATAAATGCGAGATGATGCATTTTGGTAGATTAAGTCCTGCCCTGGTTCAGTCAGTTAATGGTAAGGCTGTGGGGAGAGTTACAGAGCAAAGAGATCTAGGGGTACAGGTTCATATCTCCTCTAAAGTGTTGGACAGGTGGACAGAGTGGTGAAGAAGGCATTCAGCGTGCTTGGTTTCATTGGTCAGAACATTGAGTAGGGGAGTCTAAAACTAGAGGGATATGTTTAAGGTGAGAGATGAAAGATACAAGAGGATCCAGAGGAACAATTTTTTCACACAGAGGCTGGTGAGTGTTTGGAACAAGCTGCCAGAGGGAGAGGCAAGTACAATTTTGTCTTTTTAAAAGCGTTTAGATAGTTACATGGATAAGATGAGTATAGAGGATGTAGCTTAGGAGTTTAAAAAATGGATAAGTTGGGTTGAAGGGCCTGTTTCCATACACTAAACCTCTATGACTCTATTCTTCCTTTTAGGGACAGCATCGTGGCACAGTGGTTAGCACTGTTGTCTCACAGAGACCTGGGTTCAATTCCAGCCTCGGGTCACTGTCTGTGTGGAATTTGCACGTTCTCCGTGTCTGCGTGGATTTCCTCTGAGTGTGCACCAGTTTCCTCCCACACTCGAAAGATGGGTTGATTAGGTTGATTGGCTCTGCTAAATTCACCCTAGTGTTAGGGGATTAGCAGGCTAAACATGTGAGGTTATGGAAATAGAGCTTGTATGGTATTGTGGTCGGTGCAGACTTGATAGACCGAATGGCCTCTTATTGCACTGTAGAGATTGATTCCTCTTGATGTTTTGTTGCGTGGAAAGGTGTGGCGATCTTTCCTATTTTGACCTCTTGCTGTGTCCCCACAGTTACTGGAACCCGTCTGTCACCAGCTGTTTGAGCTGTACCGCAGCTCAGAGGTCAGGTTGAAGAGATTCACACTGCAATTCTTGCCTGAGTTGATCTGGGGATATCTGTGCATCACAGCAAGCAGAGAGAGACAGAGCAATGGCTGCATCGAAGCTCTGCTCCTGGGGATCTACAACCTGGTAAGCTGTCTGTCCATCTGTCTGTCTTTGGGTGTGTCTGTATATCACGTGGATGGGTGTCAGTGAGTGAGCAGATGCTCAGAGTGTTTAGATTTGTCCTCTCCCTTTTCTGGTTTATTTTAATTTTTTTGCAGAATGTTGGCATTGCTGGCTAGGCCAGCATTTATTGTCCATCCCAAATTGCCCCTTGAGAAGGTGCTGATGAGCTGTCTCCTTGAACTGCTGCAGTTCATGTGATATAGGTACATGCACAGTGCTGTTAGGGAGTTCCAGAATTTTGACCAGCGACAGTGAAGGAACGGCCAATATATCTCCAAGTTGGGATGGAACCTCAGGTGCTGGCATTCGTAGGGATCTGCTGCCTTTGTCCTTCTAGGTTGTAGAGCTCACAGATTTGGAAGGTGCTGTTCTTAGGACCCTTGGTGAGTTCCTGCAGTGCATCTTGTAGATGGTGCGCACTGCTGCCACTGTGGAGGGGGGGAAGGAGTGAATGTTTGTAGTTAGCATGTCAGTCAAGCGGGGCTGCTTTGTCCTTGATGGTATTGAGTTTCTTGAGTGTTATCGGCACTGTTATGAGTACTCCATCACACTCCTAACTTGTACTTTGGAGATGGTGGGCGGGCTTTGGGGAGTCAGGAGGTGAGTTACTCGCTGCAGAATTTCTGCCTGACTTCCTTCCTATCTTGAAGTTTGTGGAATGTTTATATAGATAGAAACCCCTGTCCCAGCATCCCCATTTCTCTCTCCGTTGTCTATCCCAGCTCCCGCTAAGGATTAAAAATACTTCGAAGACAGCAGGTTAGCTCCACTCTCAGTATCAGGGCCAGAAACAGCTTGAGTGTCAAGGGGAAAAAGAGAACACTGCTGGAAGCTGCACAAGGAGCCTACAGGAGAACTAAACCTTCCCTGAGTAGCTTGAGATATCAGGGCGGCATGTCAGCACAGTGGTTAGTGCTGCTGCATCACAGTGCCAGGGACCCGGCTTCGCTTCCAGCTTCAGTTCACTGTGGAGTTTGCACGTTCTTCCCGCGTCCGCATTGGTTTCCTCTGGGTGTTCCGGTTTCCTCCCACCGTCCAAAGATGCGTGGGTTAGCTGGATTGACCGGGGTAAATATGTGGAGTTACAGGGATAGGGTCTGAGTGGAGTTATGGTCAATACAGACTTAATGGGCTGAATGACCTCATTCTGCACTATCAGAACTGGAAACTATGGGCCAAAAACACACACACACACGATGTGTCGCTTTTTATCAAACACACTATTTAATAACAAATAGAATACACATTGTCACAACGTACATCAGCACTACTCAGAATATTGCATCTCATCCTTCGCACTTAAAATCATAGAATCCTACAGTGCAGAAGGAGGCCATTCAACCCATCGAGTCTGCACCGACCACGAGTCTGCACCGACCACAATCCTGCCCAAACTCTATCTCCTTAAAGCCACATATCTGCCCTGCTCATCTCGCTGACATTAAGGAGCAATTTTAGCATGGCCGTAACCTAACCCGCAGATCATTGGACTGAGGGAGGAAACCCATGCAAACATGAGGAGAATATGCCAACTCTGCAGAGACAGTGACCCAAGCTGGGAACCGAGCCCAGATCCCTGGCGCTGTGAGGTGGCGCTGTGAGGTAGCACTGCTAACCACTGTGCTACCATGCTTCCCTTGTTGACATCCTAGAAAATGTGTCCAATATAGAACATTACAGCGCAGAACAGGCCCTTCGGCCTTCGATGTTGTGCCGACCAATTAGAAAAAAGCAATGACCCTCTAACCTAAACCATTCCCTTTTCGTCCATAAACTTATCTACTAACCTCTTAAACGCCACCAAACTTGGCGCATCTACAACTGACGCAGGCAGGGCATTCCATACCCTTACCACCTTCTGGGTAAAGAACCTACCTCTGACATCCGTCCTATAACTACCACCCCTTAATTTAAAGCTATGTCCCCTCGTGCTAGCTTTCTCCATCCTAGGAAAAAGGCTATCACTGTCCACCCTATCTAAACCTCTAATCATCTTATATGTTTCAATAAGGTCTCCTCTTAGCCGCCTTCTTTCTAACGAAAACAACCTCAAATCCCTCAGCCTCTCTTCATAAGACCTGCCCTCCATACCAGGCAACATCCTGGTAAACCTCCTCTGTACCCTCTCCAATGCCTCCACATCTTTCTTATAATGCGGGGACCAGAACTGCACACAATACTCCAAGTGCGGCCGCACTAGAATTTTGTACAGTTGCAACATGACGTTGCGGCTCCGAAATTCAATCCCCCTACCAATAAAAGCTAAGACTCCATATGCCTTCTTAACAACCTTATCGACTTGATTGCCAACTTTCAGGGATCTATTAACATATACACCAAGATCCCTCTGTTCATCAACACTATTGAGAGTCCTACCATTAGCCCTATACTCTACACATTTGTTATTCCTGCCAAAGTGAATTACCTCACACTTTTCCACATTAAACTCCATTTGCCACCTCTCGGCCCAGCTCTGCAACTTGTCCAAGTCTCTCTGCAAACTATAACACCCCTCTTCACTATCTACCACTCCTCCGACTTTGGTGTCATCCGCAAATTTACTAATCCATCCTTCAATACCCTCATCCAGATCATTTATAAAAATTACAAACAGCAGGGGCCCCAAAACAGATCCCTGAGGTACTCCACTTGTAACCGAACTCCACGATGAATATCTTCCATCAACCACCACCCTCTGTCTTCTATCTGCTAGCCAATTCCTAATCCAATTAGCTAAATCACCCTCAATCCCATACATCTGCATCTTCTGCAGAAGCCTTCCATGTGCCACCTTATCGAACGCCTTACTAAAGTCCATATATACCACATCAACTGCCTTACCCCCATCCACCTCTTTGGTCACTTTTTCAAAAACTCAATAAGGTTAGTAAGGCACGACCTACCCTTCACAAAACCATGCTGACTATCCCCAATCAATTCATTTCTCTCTAAATAACTATAAATCCTATCCCTAATAATTCTCTCCAATACTTTGCCCACAACAGAAGTAAGACTCACCGGCCTATAATTCCCCGGAAAGACTCTCTTCCCCTTCTTGAACAATGAGACCACGTTCGCTATCCTCCAGTCTTCCGGCACTAAACCCGTAACCAACGATGACCTGAAGATCAGAGCCAGAGGCTCTGCAATCGCCTCTCTTGCCTCCCAGAGAATCCTAGGGTAAATCCCGTCCAGCCCAGGGGACTTATCTAACTTCACATCCTCCTTATCTACTTCAATACTTTCCAGTTTGCAACCCTGTGTTCATTTACATCTCCCTGCGTGAATACCGAAGAGAAATATTTGTTCAGTGCCTCTCCAATCTCTTCAGGCTCCACGCACAACTTCCCACTGCTGTCTCTGACTGGCCCTAATCTTGCCCTAACCAATCTTCTATTCTTAACACATCTAAAGAAAGCTTTAGGATTCTCCTTGATCCTATCAGCCAAAGTCTTCTCGTGTCCCCTTTTAGCTCTCCTCAACTCACTCTTTAGCTCCCTCCTGGCTAATCTATAGCTATCCATTGCACTAACTGAGCCTTCAAGCCTCATCCTGACATAAGTGAATATGATATCTAAAAGTTTCAAACGTAATATACAAAACAGTTAACACTTGAATAAGTAGTATTGAATATAATTAGAATGTCACCTCTGAGGCAGTTCACTGAATGTTCAGTGGATCAGGGCAAGCTGTAACAAGGCACAGTGTGTAAGTTGCAGCCCTTTGCGAGTTTGGGGTTTCTGGCCTCTTCCCTCTTTTCACGACTGGCAACTCAGTGAGCAATACTTTAGCAGCTGTGAGAAGTCCAGCTACAATTGGCATTGATCAGATTCTTACCCCTTACCTGAGAATGGAAGCTGAATAGACACAAGCTCCAGTCTCAAATGGGTGATTGCCACTTTCAGAGACTTTGCCCATTACCCACGCAGCAAGAGATTTTTATGGGGATTGTGATTCCCTGTTCCTGCACTTGAATTCATCTCTGGCCTTTGTGAGATCAGCTTATAGCCAACTTTCATACCCTTGCTGATCCTCACTGAGAGAAAAGTAGACCTCACACTTCCAAAGTCTGAACATTACGGTGTCCTGTAGCTACAGAGTTGACAAGGTATATTGTCAGTGCACTACAGTCTCCTGTAGCTCCATTAACAGTGGCACAGTGATTAGCACTGCTGCCTCACAGCAGCAGGGACTCAAGTTTGATTCCCGGCTTAGGTCAGTGTTTGTGCATAGTCTGCACCTTCTCTGCGTGGGTTTCCTCCAGGCACTCCAGTTTCCTCCCTCAGTCCAAAAGATGTGCTGGTTAGCTGCATTGGTCATGGAAAATTCTCCCTCTGTGTACGAAACAGGCATTGGAGTGTGGCAACTAGGGGATTTTCACAATACCTTCATTGCAGTGTTAATGTCAGGGTACTTGTGACACTAATAAATAAAACTTTAAATTTAATAGGGTATACTGTCAGTATACATAGGTTGTCCTGTAGTTCCAAAGTATATTATCAGTGTACAGTAGTATCTAGCTGCAGTGTTAACAGGGTATATTGTCAGTTTACATTGTGTCCTATTGCTCTGATGCTAATAATGTATACTGTCAGTGTGCAGCGTGTCTGTAGTCCCACGATTGAGGGTATGCTGTAAGTGTACATGTGATACCAAATGGTAGCCTGTTAACAACCTGTTATAGTAAAACTGTTAAGAGCACAGAATTGAATCACAGTTGTTATCGCGCAGAAAGAATTTGAATTCCAATTTGTTGCAATTGTTATGGACAAGGGAAGAGAGACAAACAGTGCTCTCCCTCATTCCCTTCCTCTCTGTCTACATTCAGTGGTTTATTTTTTGCAAAGCTAAATGTATATTTCTAAACTCCTAGTATCGGGTCATCAGTTCCAAAGTTATCGGCAGTAGACTGAACAAAGTGCGTAATTTATTCGCACACTCGCACAGAAAGATCTAAACGCTATGCCAGTCACACACCACACACTTCAGAAAGATACAGTTAAAGAAGGTAGTGCAGTATTAAACCAAAAGATTTGTTAACAGTTATCATGGACCGGATTCTCCAGCCACACTCGCCCCAAAACAGGAAAATCCTGCCCGAGGTCAACGCATCTTTCCACAGTCCAGCTCTGTGAATCCTGTGGCGGGTGGAACAGGAAAATTCACCCCATCACGTCTTTGGGACCCCAGTGAAAATGGAAGCTTTTCCTATCCTGAATGGTAGTTTGGATAAATTCAGAGAAGCTGGGTTCGGGTATCAGGTTTTTAAAAAACTTTTACATAGACATAGAACATTACAGCACAGAACAGGCCCTTCGGCCTTCGATGTTGCGCCGACCAATATAAAAAGCAATGACCCTCCAAACTAAACCATTCCCTTCTCTTCCATATACTTATCAACTAACCTCTTACACGCCACCAAACTTGGCGCATCTACAACTGCTGCAGGCAGGGCATTCCACTACCGAACCACCCTTTGGGTAAAGAACCTACCTCTGATATCCGTCTATAACTATCACCCCTTAATTTAAAGCTGTGTCCCCTCGTGCTAGCTTTCTCCATCCTAGGAAAAAGGCTATCACTGTCCCCCCTATCTAAACCTCTAATCATCTTATATGTTTCGATAAGGTCCCCTCTTAGCCGCCTCCTTTCTAACGAAAACAACCTCAAATCCCTCAGCCTCTCTTCATAAGACCTGCAAGCCTCTTAAGCCTCTTTTTTTTTCAGAAGTGACGCAGCCTTTCTCTGCAGGATTGTCTTCTCAGTGTTATTTGGCAAACCAGCTCTAGGTCTCTCCTGAGTTTTGGATGAAAGGATTTCAATACCAAAGAGCTGGTTTTAGTCACATGGTCAACAGGTGACACAGTGGTTAGCAGAGCTGCCTCACAGCACCAGGGACCCAGGTTCAATTCTGGCCTGGGGTCACTGTCTGTGTGGCATCTGCACTTTCTCCCCATGTCTAGCACGAGGGGACACAGCTTTAAATTAAGGGGTATGAGTTATAGGACGGATATCAGAGGTAGGTTCTTTACTCAAAGAGTGATTAGGGAGTGGAATGCCCTGCCTGCAGCTGTTGTAGATGCGCCAAGTTTGGTGGCTTTTAAGAGGTTAGTTGATAAGTATATGGATGAGAAGGGAATGGTTTAGTTAGGAGGGGCATTGCTTTTTATTTTGGTCGGCACAACATCGAAGGCCGAAGGGCCTGTTCTGTGCTGTATTGTTCTATGTTCTATGTCTGCGTGAGTTTCCTCCGGATGCTCTGCTTTCTTCCCACAGTCCAAAGGAGTGCGAGTTAGGTGCATTATCATGCTAAATTTTCTCTGTGTATCCGAACTGGTGCCGGAGTGTGGTGACTCGGGGATTTTCATTAGCAACTTCATTACTGTGTTAGTGTAAGCCTACTTGTGACTAATATATAAGCTTTACTTTTTACTTTAGATGGCCATTCATTTACAATAGAAGCTAGGTGATTATCTTTCACACTTATGTTGTAGCTAGCTGGTCTTGCAGTATTCCTTCCACACGTTGTCAACCTGGGCATGTCAGGCAGAATTGCATAAGGGAGCATTGTGCAGCCATATCCACTTTGGATGTCTGAGGTTGGGTTGAACTGGGTAAGGTGTTTTTGCTGCAATTTCACTTTGTTGTGTCACGTTGCGATCGTTGCCCTGATTCATGATGTGATTAGTGAGCAGTCAGACAGGTTTTGCTTTGCTGCCATCAGTTCAAGTCAGTCTCTCTTGTTTTTCTATCATGAAAAGTGACAAACTCATCAAACAAAATTGTTTTTGTGTGACATGGGAGCTAATGACTTTGTTTTGCTTTCCTCGCAGGAGATAGTTGATAGAGACGGAAACAATAAGGTGCTGTCTTTCACTATCCCGTCACTATCCAAGCCATCGGTTTACCATGAGGTGAGTTGCCTTTGATGGAGCCATCATTCACCCTCTCTTCCCCCATCCCTTCCTCAGGAGGTTCCTGAAAACTGGGACTAAATTCCGAATGCAACAGGTTTTTGATGTGATTTGATTTATTATTGTCACGTGTATTAATATACAGTGAAAAGTATTGTTTCTTGCGCACTAAGCAGACAGCATACCGTTCATAGAGAAGGGAAGGAGAGAGTGCAGAATGTAGTGTTACGGTCATAGCTAGCATGTAGAAAAAGATCAACTTAGTGCAAGGTAGGTCCGTTTAAAAGGGAAGAAGCTGTTTTTGAGTCAGCTGGTACGTGATCTCAGACTTTTGTATCTTTCCCCCGATGGAAGAAGGTGGAAGAGAGAACGTCCAGCGTGGGGTCCTTAAGTTATGCTGACTGCTTTGCCAAGGCAGCAGAAAGTGTAGATGGAGTCAGTGGATGGGAGGCTAGTTTGCATGATGGATTGGGCTACATTCATGATCTTTTGTAGTTCTTAGCGGCCTTGAGCAGAGCAGGAGCCATACCAAGCTGTGATGTAACCAGAAAGAATGCTTTCTATATGCATGTGTAAAAGTTGGTGAGAGTCGTAGCAGACATGCCAGATTTCCTTAGTTTTCCAAGAAAGTGGATTCATCAAGTTCACAAATAGCTTCATCTGTGGTGAGATTTTCTCTCTGAAACCTGGTGAGTGGCTTCCCTTGGGAAGGCGATGAAGGAATAGCCATTCTCCTCTCCCACTATATTGATCACAAGAGCCTAGTCTACCCCTGACCCTGTAGGGATGGGGGGGTGGGGGGGCGTAAGGTCCAGTTGGGGATCTAACTCTATCTGCTAATCCTGGGTGGGCAGTATTGCTCTGGCAGATAGATTGGCTGGCAGATAGAAGACAGAGGGTGGTGGTTGATGGGAGATTTTCATCGTGGAGTTCGGTGATGAGTGGTGTGCCTCAGGGGTCTGTTTTGGGGCCCCTGCTGTTTGTAATTTTTATAAATGATCTGGATGATGGTATTGAGGGATGGATCAGTAAACTTGCAGATGATACTAAAGTTGGTGGTGTGGTAGATAGTGAAGAGGGGTGTTTTAGTTTACAGAGTGACTTGGACAAGTTGCATAGCTGGGCCGAGAGGTGGCAAATGGAGTTTAATGTGGAAAAGTGTGAGGTAATGCACTTTGGAAGGAACAATAAATGTGTAGAGTATAGGGCTAATGGTAGGGCTCTTAATAGTGTTGAGGAACAGAAGGATCTTGGTGTATGTGTCCATAGATCCCTGAAAGTAGGCAGTCAAGTGGATAAAGTTGTTAAGAAGGCTTATGGAGTCTTAGCTTTTATTGGTAGGGGGATTGAATTTAGGAGCGCAGCATCATGTTGCAGCTGTACAAAACTCTAGTGCGGCCGCACTTGGAGTATTGTGTGCAGTTCTGGTCGCCACATTATAAGAAAGATGTGGAGGCATTGGAGAGGGTAACAGAGGAGGTTTACTAGGATGTTGCCTGGTATGGAGGGCAGGTCCTATGAAGAGAGGTTGAAGGATTTGAGGTTGTTTTCGTTAGAAAGGAGGCGGCTAAGGGGGGATCTTATTGCAACATATAAGATAATTAGAGGTTTGGATAGGGTGGACAGTGATAGCCTTTTTCCTAGGATGGAAAAAGCTAGCACGCGGGGACACAACTTTAAATTAAGGGGTATGAGTTATAGGACGGATATCAGAGGTAGGTTCTTTACTCAAAGAGTGATTAGGGAGTGGAATGCCCTGCCTGCAGCTGTTGTAGATGCGCCAAGTTTGGTGGCGTTTAAGCGGTTAGTTGATAAGTATATGGAAGAGAAGGGAATGGTTTAGTTAGGAGGGGCATTGCTTTTTATTTTGGTCGGCACAACATCGAAGGCCGAAGGGCCTGTTCTGTGCTGTATTGTTCTATGTTCTATGTTCTATGTTCTATGTTCTAATGAGGGCTTTGGGGCTACTTTAATCCAGTCTCTCAATGGGGGACACATTGTCTGGGTCACTGGGCAGCAGTCTGGAAAAACTGCCCACCAAGTCAATGATAGCATAGGGAGGGGAGAAAGAGTAATCCTCCAGAAGTATTCAAACACCAGGGAGAAGTTCCGTAAGAAACTACCCTGAAGATTATCATGATTTATTTAGATTTCCAGAAGGCCTTTGACAACGTGCCGCATAGAGTACTGTTAAATAAATGCCCATGGTGTTAAGGGTAAGATCCTGACATGGGTAGAGGATTGGCTGACTGGCAGAAAGCAGAGAATGGAAATGAAGGGATCTTTTTCAGGATGGCAGTCGGTGACTTGTGTTCTTCAGGGATCAGTGCTGGGACTGCAACTTTTCACAATATACATTAACGATTTAAAGAAGGGAACTGAAGGCACTATGTCTTATGGTCTTATAGAATATAGGAGAAGGAGGATCAGTTGGATCCTTGAATTCTATTATTATACTGGTCTGTGCTGACCATGATGCCCTCCCAGCTAGTCGCAAATGGCCGTGTTTAGCCCCTAGCCCTCTAATCCTTTCCCATCCATGTCCTTATTCAAAGGCTTTTTAAATGTCGATCTTTCTCTACACCCTAGTTATGACTGTAACACCACATTCTGCACCCTTCTCTTGCCTTCTCTAGGAACGGTATGCTTTGTATAGCGTGCAATCAACATTATTTTTCACTATCCCAATTCATGTGACAATAGATCAAGTCAAATGTTGTAATTGCCTCAACCACTCCATGGTTGAACCGCTCATTCTATATATGTACCACTCTGCCTGAAAAAGTTACCTTTCAGGCCCCCTTTAAACCTTTCTCCCGTCACCTTGGAATCTCTACAGTGCAGAAGGAAGCCATACGATCCATTGAGTCTGCACTGACTATGATCCTACCCACAACTTATCCCCATAACTCCGTGCATTTACCCTAGCTAGCCCCACTGACACAATTTGGCATGGCCAATCCACCTAACCTGCACGTTTTTGGAACATATGCCCTCTAGTTTTCAGTTTCCCTTCCCTGGAGAAAAAGATGATGTGTGTTCATCCTATCTATCTCTCTCATGATTTTATGTTGTACACCTCAATAATAATGATAATACACCTCAGTTGTTAGCACTGCTGCTTTAGAGCGCCAGGGACCTGGGTTCAATTCTAGCCTCAGGTCTCTGTCTGTGTGGAGTCTGCATATTCTCCCCGTCTCTGCGTGGGCTTCCTCCAGATGCTTTGGTTTCTTCCCACAGTCCAAAGATGTACGGGTTAGGTGGACTGGCCATGCTAACTTGCCCCTTAATGTCAAGAGGACTAGCTAGAGCATGGGGTTATGGGAATAGGCCGAGGTGGGATTATAGCTGGTGCAGACTCGATGGGCCAAATGGCCGCCTTCTGCACTGTAGTGTTTCTAGACATTCTGTTCTAAGATCACCCCTTATTTTCCTACATTCCAAGGAATAAAGCCCTAGTCTGGCCAACCTCTCCCTATAACTGAGGCCCAATAGTTCTGGCAGCATTCTTATAAATCTTCTTTGCACTTTTTCCAATTTATCAATCCTGAAAGGTTTGGCTGTAGTTTGTAGACTGCTAGACTCAGCAACCAGTGGAAACAGTTTCTCTCCAGCTGCCCCATCAGTTCCCATGTATATCTTGTAAACTTCGTCCATGACTCATTAACTCCACAAGATAGCAACAGTCTTGTGATCAAACTGAAATAATCCAGTGGTGGGAATTGCACTCTTTGATAAGATTATTGAGATCAGGATAAGATTTTCCCTCCCAGTAACAGACACAGGCTGGCAAAAAGCTCACTGTGTGCTACACACCCTGAACGCACTGCCTTATTTGTGTCACAGTAAGAAGTCTGACAACACCAGGTTTAAATCCAACCCTTTTATTTGATGGTAAACTCACAAGCTTTCGAGGCTCTGCTCTTCATCAGGTGATTTTGCTGGACATTTGTGGAACCTTTCACTGACTGTAAAATGTTTTGAGGCGTTCTGAGGCCAGCGAAAGTTGCTACAGAAATGCAGCTTTATTGTTATTGCTGTATTAATGAAATGCAAGCTGTGATTGATCAGCACTGAGTGGTTCTGGCAATTGGATGAAAGGGTGTTGAACCTGGGCCAGGTTTCTTTCCACCGGTGAGTTGTTTGGTCAGAAGGCCAAATCCTTCTATTCTGGCTGCCTGCTCACTAATTCAATCGTAAAACATCACCTAGCGGACATTCACTGAGCCCTTTGCTTTCTCTAAGGAGCCATTCTGTGTACGCGTTACCCACACACCGCACATCAGGGACCCCCAGCAGCTGAGCACAATGAGTAATGCTGGAAGGAAGCCCAATGATTGGGTGGAAGGTGACTCCAGCACTCCTCCTCCACAGCTGCTTTGCCACAGCTCCCGATTCAGCCTTGGGGGAATTCACCGCTAAGAGCTGGTTCTGCTGTCCTGCTGGATTGGAGTACTGCAGGGTTCAGAAGCACTGAGCACTCCTCTGCATTAGAATGTCAGCTCCTCCCAGAGTAAGTCCTCATCCTCTTTCAGTTCAGCTTGTTTCAGCCTTGGAGTCGCCCATCTGCCCCAGCATCGAAGCGTTACATTGATGTTGGGTTAACTTGTGAATTGAGTCATGAGGTAAATCTTTCCCCCATAACCCATTACCATCCAACTGTTTAGAGACTGGGCAGCAGGCTACCCAATCTCTAAACAGCTGGCTAAAGAAGGGTTCATCCCTCTGGAGGACAGTCGCTGGATTCTGTCACTGCCTAGGAGACTAAACTAACAGGAAAGAAAAGAAGGAACTCGCATTTCTACAGCCCTTTCAGACAAATGTAGAAGATAGGAGGCCATTCAGTCCTACGAGCCTTCTCCACCATTCATCACGATCATGGCTGATCTTCCAACTCAATAGCCTAATCCTGCTTTCTTCCCATAACCTTTGGTCCCATTCGCCTTAAGTGCTATATCTAGCCATCTCTTAAAAACGTTTCACATCTTCAGGGCATCCCAACAGTAGTCAGTTACTTTTGAGGTGTCGATCGTTTGTGTTTTATGAAGAAGTGCTGCAGTTAGGGGTGACACAGTGGTTAACACTGCTACCTCACAGCACCAGGGACCCAGATTTAATTCTGGCTTTAGGTCACTGTCTGTGAGGAGTTTGCATGTTCTCCCTGTATCTGCATGGGTTTCTTCCAAATGCTTCAGTTTCCTCTTTGTCCAGAGATGTGTGGGTTAGGTGGATTGGCCACGCTAAATTGCCCTTTAGTGTCCAAAGATGTTTAGTAAATATATGGAGTTACATGGATTGTGCGGGAGGTGGGTGAGCCTGAGTAAGATGTTCTGTCAGCCAGTGCAGACTCGATGGGCTGAATGGCCTCCTGCACTGTCCAAATTCTCTGATTGATGGTCTCTGTTGCTTGGACCAACGTTTTACTTCAGGGTGTTTAATTTAAATTGAATCTGAATTCTCAAGCTGCATGGGTGGGGTTTGACCTTGCACTGTCCAGATTACTCCAGTGACTATCTCACCTTGTGTTAACATGCAGCCTTCAAGCATTGGCTCCATGGCCCTGACAGAAGGAGCGCTCAGTCAGCACGATCTCATCCGGGTGGTGTACAGTGACCTGCACCCTCAGAGAGAGAATTTCACAGCACAGAACAGGTAAGGGAAGCAGCACGAGCTGATCCCCCAGCCCTCCCTGGTCGCAATCTGGACACTCCCATCCCAACAAATGTAGGCTCATGCTTAACCTCTCCCACCCTGAGCTTTCTGAGTGCACATTGTACACCTATGGTTTCACAGCGTGAGATTGTCGAGCCAACAGCCAGATTAATACAAAGAAGGGTATTAAGTATGGGCTTTCTGTTTAGGCAAACAAGCAAGCTGGCTTACTGTGCTCCCCATCCCTGTGCACGTGCTTTGCCAATCAGAGGACATCATTTGCGTTGGTTTTACCCATCCTGGTTTTGCCAATGGTCCCTCTCCACTCATCAAAATTCTACCACTTTCCAAAGGGATGACCTTTCCTTTGGGGTTGGCAGTAAATAAGGGGAAGGTTGTGGTTTATCCCAGTAGATGGCCAGAATGGGGTACAGCATGACACCAACAATCAACATGCTGGCTATGGCAGCTCGCGGAGTCTGTCCTATCGCTTTGCCCAATGTTTGCTAGGTGATGCCCCCAAAGTATCAATAACCAATGAATTCTCCTTAGCTCTCACGAAGGATCATCCTGACTCTATTCTCTCTGCATAGATGCTGTCAGACCAGCTGAGAATTTCCAATATTTTCCTGTTGTTGTCTCCTCCTCGCTAATGGAGGGAGATGCAATGGGCTGTGACGAATAATCTGAAATGACCAGTTCTTAATATTACCCTTGCCCTTTGGTGAGGCACTAATCGTTTGCTGGTCTTCGCTGATGCTCAAGAGCATGTGCCAGATTGCCAGGGTTGTAATGTAACTGAATCTGAGAGCCAATGAAACCATACATTTTACGAGCATTACAGTGACACAGAGGTTAGCACTGCTGCCTCACAACACCAGGGACCCCCTGGATTTGATTCCAGCTTGGGTCACTATCTGTGCGGAGTTTGCACATTCTCCCTGTGTCTGCATGGGTTTCCTCTGGGTGCTCCCGCAGTCCAAAGATGCGCGGGTTAGGTGCATTGGCCAAGTTAAATTGACCCTTAGTATTAGGGGGATTAGCTAGGGTCGGATGCATGGGGTTTTGGGGATAGGGTCTGGATGAGACTGTGGTTGGTGCAGACTCGATGGGCTGAAGGGTCTTTTTCTGCACTGTTAGAATCCTACAGTTTATAACATGAGAGCAAAGGTCCAGGAACCTGTTAATATGAGAATTCATTGTGTGAGTAGTGTATTTACAATACCATGTATTTGGACACGTATATTAAGCTTGGTGATGTGCCTGTGTTTCTTCCCAGGTTCGAGGTGCTGAGTTTCCTCATGTTGTGTTATAATTCTGCAGTGGTCTCCATGCCGAGCTCTTCCTATCGCTCCCTGTGCAATGTGTGTTCGAGGTAAGAGATGTGAGTGATGCACTAATCGTGGTTTATTTTCCAGCTCACTTTTAGATTTCTCTTTTGGGGTTAATTTTGTCACTTAGTTGAGATGGGTACAGTGCAGAATGATGGTGGCGCTGTTGGAGAGTGCGGGAGGGTGGGCTGGTGGGTGCCGTGGCAGAGTGCGAGGGTGCTGGCAGGGAGTATGGGCAGGCGCCGTGAGAGAGTGTGGGGAGGTGCGGCTGGCGCCGTAGGAGAGTGCGTGTGGTGGGGTGGTAAGGGCTGGGGGGGGGGGGGGGGGGGCTGCGGCTGGCGCCATGGGATGGGTAGAATGACACTGGTACATGCACTTGAGCTTGGCACTTTGGTGTGGTGCAGAGGAAGTCAGCACTGTGGAGGTGGCACAGGGGCGCAGTGGGCACTGGTGGGTTGGTATTATGGTGCGGTGCAGTGGAGATCAACACTGCGGTGATGCGGTGGAGGCTGGCATTGGCACAATACAGTGGATGGGAAGCAGGATGGGATCATGGTAAGCACAGTCATGTGCAGTAAACAAAGTGAGAGAGGAGATGATAAATGGGGGAAGCAGGTCTGGAGGGACACTATTAGCTGTGGAGTTGGAGCTCTGGATGGGAGCTTGTGTCTAGACCCCTCCAAAGCGAGCGGTTGAATACTTCCCCTTAATAAACAGCGGTTGTGGAAAGTTTTTCCGACTTTGTCAGCCGGAAATTGGAATAAAGTTTTACTCTGTTCTGCCAGTTATCGTAAGACAGACTTGCATTTCCATAGTGCCTTTCACCACCTCTGCTCATTACAGTCAATGAAGTGTACAGCAGCTGTTTGTGACGCAGGAAGCTGAGCTTTATGCACAGCAAGATCCCAGCGAGAGCACTGCGATAATGGCCAAGCAATCTTGCCTGGTTTTAAAGCAGCATTAGCAGCAGTATATCAGGAAGAATGACCCTGCTCTTAGCAGTAGTGCCACATGGCCAGTTCGTCTGGGGCAGAGGGACACAGTTTAGTGTCCCATCAGAAAGATGGCATTGGGAGTGTTGACTCATCACAGGGCTCAGTTACAAGAGTCTGATTCCAAGATGGGAATTCCCCCTTCGTGGAGCCATGGCTGGCACAATTTTTATCTTGCTGTCCCCATGACCGTGTTCCTATTTGTTGCACTGATTCTGGCTTTCAGGTTTTCTTCAATTTTTTTGTGTGGGGGAAAGTGTTTCAGAATTAACATCTGCCTCTATGCAATGAAATTACATAATTTCTGAGTAATCTTTGGAAAGTGACAGCAATCTTCAGTAATACAAAGCACTTCAGTTCCCAGCCCTGTCTTGGTGGGTTTGCACAGGGTGATGGGTCTAATGGAGGGGGTGTGAACAGGGAATGAGGGAGAGGCTGGGGTTCGGGAGGGGATAGAATGAAGGGGTTTCCATAAGACATAGGGCAGAATTAGGCCACTTGGCCCATCGCGTCTACTCTGCTATTCAATCATGGCTGATATTTTTCTCATCCTCGTTCTCACGCCTTTTCCCCATAACCCCCGATCTTCTTATTAATCGAGAGCCTTTTTTTTTTGAAGGAGGTCTTAGAAGCAAGAGGGCTAATGGGCCCTCTCTCTCTGGCTGTAAAGTTATGAGCTTCATTGCAAATGCTGTTAGTTGGGAACCTCGATTTCTTGGACCAGGTTTTGGGAGAAAGAGGCGGCACAGTGGTTAACACTGCTACCACAGAGGACCGGGGACCTGAGTTCGATTCCGGTTTGGTCACTGTCTGCGCGGAGTTCTCACCGTGTCTGTGGGCATTTCCTCCAGGTGCTCTGATTTCCTCCCACAGTCCGAAAGGCATGCTGGTTAAGTGCGCTGGCCATGCTAAATTCTCCCTCAGTGTACCCGAACAGGTGCCGGAGTGTGGCAACTAGAGGATTTTCATAGTAACTCAATTGCAGTGTTAATGCTCGTGATAGTAAGAAATAAAACTTTAAACTTTTAACAGATCCTGATTTAGGCTGACAAGCATTGCACCCAGTGTCGATCAGATCTGCAATCCTTCAGGCTACTCACTCATTAGATCCAAGTGGGACTTTTGTACGATAATTTATTGAACTGTATTTGCTACCTCTAATTCAGGCTGTGTTTAAAAATATTCTGCATGACTGCCTTTTGAGCATATCGGGGTTCAGATGCCGTTCATAATACCTGCCTGTTCTCTATTGTTAGGTTGTGTATTACTGGGTTCCCCCGACAGCGCCAGAAAGTGTGGAGTGAGACCTGTGGACGGGTCATGCTGGACCCTGAGTTTATGGTGCAGCTGCTGACTGGTGTCTATCATACCATGTGAGTAAGCAAGGCTTTGCTATCTATTGATTGGTTATTACCGTCACTACCATTTGGGAAAAGTCCCTTCTCTCTGTACACAGTATAAATGTGATTCTAACCCACCAAACCTCAGCAGCTGTGCTCCCACCTCTGAACTGCAGAGCCCTGCCCCACCCGATTCCCAGGCACACCAGCTTGTGCGAATTAATGTTCCCTCTGGCATCCACTTTGTAGAATGGTTGCGTACAGAAAGGGGGCCTAACAATATAAATATTACCCTGTTCCCATTGTCTTCAGTTCTGATGAAGGGTCACCCTGACTCAACATCAGCTCTATTCTCTTTCTGCAGATACTGTCAGAACTGCTGAGCTTTTCGAACATTTTCTGTTTTTGTCTTCACTTAGCTCATCCAGTTCATGCCAGCTCTCTGAAAGCGCATCTCAGCTAGCCCCACTCCCCCTGTCCTTTCCCTATTTCCTGGCACCAGTTGTTCCACTACTGATTATTACTCAGAACTGAGAATAATTATTGAAAGCCATCTGTCTTCACATTCTCAAATATTCCACATCCTAACCACTCGCTGTGTGAATCTGTCTCCACCACAATCTCAAGCAGTGCATTCCAGATCCTAACCACTTGCTGTGTGAATCTGTCTCCACCACACTTTCAGACAGTATGTACCAGATCCTAACCACTTGCTGTGTGAATCTGTCCCCACCACACTTTCAGACAGTACATTCCAGATCCTAACCGCTTGCTGTGTCAAAAAACATCACCACTTATTATATTCTGTGCTTATGCTTTAATCGCTGTGCACTGATTTGTGTTCCCACTTTGCCAGTCCCTCGGCGATGTGATGGTACGCGATTCTGTTTCTGCCAATCTGTCAGTTGACAACAGGCAATTCTGCCTCGCCCATTTTCGAGCCCTCCTGTTGGCTGCTATGTGTATTTGCTGTTGGGTGTGTCTGAACTGACAGTGATTTGCTTGCTGCGAGTGGGCCTGTTTTCAAAGCCCTGCCTCTTCCTACTCCCTGTCACACTTCAAATAGCTCGACTTCCCGCAGTTCTGACAGTATCTGTTTGTAATTTTTATAAATGATCTGGATGAGGGTATTGAAGGATGGATTAGTAAATTTGCGGATGACACCAAAGTCGGAGGAGTGGTAGATAGTGAAGAGGGGTGTTATAGTTTGCAGAGAGACTTGGACAAGTTGCAGAGCTGGGCCGAGAGGTGGCAAATGGAGTTTAATGTGGAAAAGTGTGAGGTAATTCACTTTGGCAGGAATAACAAATGTGTAGAGTATAGAGCTAATGGTAGGACTCTTAATAGTGTTGATGAACAGAGGGATCTTGGTGTATATGTGCATAGATCCCTGAAAGTTGGCAATCAAGTCGATAAGGTTTTTAAGAAGGCATACGGAGTCTTAGCTTTTATTGGTAGGGGGATTGAATTTCGGAGCCGCAACGTCATGTTGCAACTGTAAAAACTCTAGTGCGCCCGCACTTGGAGTATTGTGTACAGTTCTGGTCCCCGCATTATAAGAAAGATGTGGAGGCATTGGATAGGGTACAGAGGAGGTTTACCAGGATGTTGCCTGGTATGGAAGGCAAGTCTTATGAAGAGAGGCTGAGGGATTTGAGGTTGTTTTCGTTAGAAAGAAGGCAGCTAAGAGGAGACATTATTGAAACATATAAGATGATTAGAGGTTTAGATAGGGTGGACAGTGATAGCCTTTTTCCTAGGATGGAGAAAGCTAGCAAGAGGGGACATAGCTTTAAATTAAGGGGTGGTGGTTTTAGGACAGATGTCAGAGGTAGGTTCTTTACCCAGAGGGTGGTAAGGGTATGGAATGCCTTGCCTGCGTCAGTTGTAGATGCGCCAAGTTTGGTGGCGTTTAAGAGGTTAGTAGATAAGTTTATGGGTGAAAAGGGAATGGTTTAGGTTAGAGGGTCACTGCTTGTTCCTAATTGGTCGGCGCAACATCGAGGGCCAAAGGGCCTGTTCTGCGCTGTAATGTTCTATGTTCTATGTTCCCCCGTTTCACTTTTGTCTCGTGCACTTTACATCCTTCTTGTCATTCTTCCACAGATACAATGGAGAGTGGGAGCTGGGTCAAGAGGCACTGGAGGACCTCCTGTATCGGGCAAAGTTAGAGCTATACTCTCAGCCACTTCTGGTAAGTCAGAACTTCACCCATTATATCTGCATCTCAGCCCGCTGTACTCAGTGTCATAATAATACCTGATTGGTGTGCAGGGACATTCCTGATGGATTTGCCTGTCATCTCAACGGATGCGTGTTCAGCAGAGAAGCCTGTCATTCACTGATTGGTCTGGTGTCTTCTCATATGTGAGGTTAAACCAAGACATTGCTTTGCAGATCCAGTTATGATTATTACATATGTAGGGAGGGAGAGTGAAGGCAGTAAGCTCACTTGTCCTGTGGATACTCAACTCCGTTCTCTAACTGAGATTGTTCTATGACAAAGCTTCTCTGTTTGGATCTGTTTAGCATTCTGTTAGTTTATCCCCATGGGATGGGGTCCAGCTCTTGCCCTCTGAGTTTCGGAATGTCTTTGCTTGTGAGAGTTTGGTACGTTTTGCAGCATGGGTCCTTGTGCTCAGCTACCTTGGATATGTGGGAATGAAGAGCTTGTTGTATGAGGAACAATTGACTCTGGGTCTGTACTCTTTGGATTTTAGAAGGATGAAGAGCGGGGGGAATCTTATTGAAACTTACAAGATACTGCGAGGCCTGGATAGAGTGAATGTGGAAAACATGTTTCCACTAGTAGGGAAAAACTAGAACCAGAGGGCACAATCTCAGACTAAAGTGACGATCCTTTAAAACAGAGATGAGATGGAATTTCTTCAGCCAGAGAGTGATGAATCTGTGGAACTCTCTGCTGCAGAAGGCTGTGGAGGCCAGGTCACTGTCTTTAAGACAGAGATAGATAGATTCTTGATTAATAATGGGATCAAGGGTCATGGAGAAAAGGCAGGAGAATGGGGATGAAATAAATATCAGCCATGATTGAATGGCGGAGCAGACGCGATGGGCTGAGTGGCCTAATTCTGCTCCTATGTCTTCTGGTCTTATGAGAATCCGCCATACAATCATCCCCCTCCCCAGAGCAGCATACAGCCACTGCCTGGTATGCAGCATCTTTGCAAGAGCTTTGGCCCTGCAGATGTTGAAGATAGATCCTAAGCAGCAAAGTGGAATGCATTCACTTGCTTCAAGTAAAGTTGGCAGATTATCAAAACCTCACCGCCTTTGGGAAGTGCAGTGAATATCACTGCCTGCTAGATTTATTTACTTATTTATTAGTGTCATAAGTAAGCTTATATTAACACTGCAATGAAGTTACTGTGAAAATCCTCCAGTTGCCCCACACCAGCACCTGTTTTGGGTACATCGAAGGAGAATTCTGGCACCCTAACCAGCACGTATTTCAGACTGTGCAGGGAAACCGGAGCACCCGGAGGAAACCCACGTAGACACGGGGAGAATATGCAAACTCTACACAGACAGTGACCCAAGCTGGGAATCAAACCTGGGTCCCTGGTGCTGTGAGGCAGCAGTATTAATCACTCTGCACTCTCTCTCCAAAGCCTGTGGATGAACTGGCTGAATACTGAGCTTGCTTTGTCAGGCAATGGATGATTTTGTTAACCAAGGGGATGTTGTTGGTGAGAACACTCTCCAAGAGGAGCAGAGTACCTCTGGAACTCTCCTTATTCAAATCATTTCTTCCTGGTATGATATCTCTAGTTTTGTTAATAAATGGGTAGTGCTAATCTGGTGTGTGGGTACATGTGATGTGAGCATACTGCAGTCGGATGGTATGGTGGCACAGTGATTAGCACTGCTGCCTCAGCGCTAGGGAACCAGGTTTGATTCCTGGCTTACTGTCCGTGTGGAGTCTGCATGTTCTCCCCATTTATGGATGGGTTTCCTCCCACACTCCAAAGATGTGCTGGTTAAAGTTTATTTATTAGTCACAAGTAAGGCTTACGTTAACGATGCGGTGAAGTTACTGTGAAATTCTGCTAGTTGGCGCCTTTTCGGGTCAATTCACCTAACCAGCACTGTGGGAGGAAACCAAAGCACCCAGAGCAAACCCACGCAGACATGGGGAGAACATGCAAACTCCACATTAATAATAACTCAAGCCGGGAATCGAACCCGGGTCCCTGGCACTGTGAGGCAGCAGTGCTAACCACTATGCCACCATGTTGCCCAAGGTGCACTGTCCATGCTAAATTGCCTCTTAGTGTCCTGGGATGCATAGATCAGTGCTTAGCAGGTAAATATGTGGGGCTAAGGGGATAGGGGCTAGGTGAGATTGTGATCAGTGCAGACTCGATGGGCTGAATGGCCACCTCCTGCACTGTAGGGTTTCTATGATTCTATGAACCCGTCCTCTCTCCTCTCACCTTGACTTTGGTCTTGTTTTGGGCAGGTCGCCAACGCGATGAAGAGCTCGTTGCCCTTTGATGCTCCTGACGTTTCGAAGATGGGTCAGAGGTGCCTGCAGGTGGAGGTCACACCGACAATCCCTAGGATATCCCGTACTGCCATCACCACGGCCTCTATCCGGAGACACCGCTGGAAACGAGAAGGTAAAGCTGCCTGAGAAAATCTCGCCTTTGATCTGGGCATAACTTTTGTGGTGGGATATTAACCCTCCCCCGCCACAGTCGAATGGTAAAACCTTCCTGCTGCTCAGATCCAGTTGGAAAGTAGAGCAGGTATCGTGGTTCCCCCTCTGCCCCGGCAGAGCCGCTGTCAGGACATTGCTCTGTCCTGGTGCCAGTGTTACCATTGTCCTGAGCTGTGTTGTCTTCCTCTGTCGTTGTATGTCCTGTTATCTCTGTGTGACTTCGGTGCTGTCTTCGCCCCTCCATCCCAGCTTGCAACTGGATGGGGGAAAAAGACTAAATGTTCTGTGTTGAATCCCAGATTGTGTAGACTACACGACCGAGGTGGAGCTAAGCAACCCCTCCTCACTAATCCGTGACTCGTCTGGATGGGCCGGGGAGCGCGAGAGGAATGGGGAGGGGAGACGGGACCCCCCCTGGCTCTGTCCGCAGGAGGCGGCGCCATTGGCAACAGCGGGTAGGCCTGCGATGAGGAAGTGGCGATCAGTGAGAATGCTGGAAGACAGCCGTGGTTGTATGTCTCCTTGCTCCCCAAGCACGGCCAGTGGCTGTACCCCGGGGGTGTTTCTACACATCCCCACTCCACTCCATTGCTAATGGCAAGCTAAGGTTGAATCATTCTCATGACGTGCTGCGCTGCCTCAGATCTCCTGTTTACGGTCCATTGCCCCCAGCCGCTGTGCTAAACAGGCATGGGAAAGGGGCGATCTGGCTTGAAGCTTCACAGATGGAACTGTGCTCATTTATTGACTGCATGCTGTCTCTCCTGCATCTTGCCTCCCTCCTTCTCCCCACCCGCCTTGAACCCCCATTCCCCTCCCCAAACCTTGCCTTTGAATGCTGAGGCAGTTCCTCTCCTCTGGCTCTCCCTCGCATCTCAGCATTGCTGTTGTTTCTTGGTCATTTCCCAGTGGCAAATATGAAGCATTGTTACCATGAATCCTCGCTTTGAATCAGATACAGTTGCAGGAAGTGCGGGGTGAAGCCAGTGTTCAGACAACTCAGTGACGGCACCGTAGCACGGTGGTTAGCACTGCTGCCTCACAGCACCAGGGACCCAGATTCAATTCCAGTCTCGGGCAGTGTCTGTGTCTGCATGGGTTTCCTCCCACAGTCCAAGGATGTGCAGTTAGGTGGATTGGCCATATTAAATTGACCCTTGTGAAACTAGCAGGATAAATGTATGGCATTACGGGAATGGAGCCTGGGTGGGGTTGTTGACGGTAAGACTTGATGGGCTGAATGGCCTCCTTCTGCAATGTAGGGATTCTATGAACCTCCTCCTCCCTGATATCACCCAAACTGTATATCTATCCTCTGATCTTCTGCCCTCCTTTCCCTCTGTCAGTCCCCATCCCTCATGCAGGGTACAGTTCCAGTTCCTCACCCAGACTGGTGGGAGCCCATGAGGTGAGTATTGATGAAGAGACATCATCAAATAGCTACAACCTACATTCTCTCGCAGGAGTCACTGGGCAGCAACCCTGGCTGATTAACTCCCTCATATTTGTCAACACCAAAAGTTCTGCTGCTGAAATCAGCAGGAGGTGGAACTCTGGTCTTTACTGTTCTGTGTGTGATTCAACTACTCCATAATTATTGCTTGTAACAGCCCATCGACGCTACACTGGAGCCAACAAAAAGAGAGAGGCTGTGGGGTGAAAGAGGCACGTGGCAGCTCAGAGATGGGGCAGGACAGAGAAGGAGAGATGGAACAGTGCAGAAAGAAAGGGAGGGAGAGATGGGACCGTGCAGAGAGAGAGGTGGGGGAGAGATGGGACCGTGCAGGGAGAGAGGTGGGGGAGAGATGGGACCGGCAGAGGAAGAGGACCGCGCAGAGAGAGATGGGGGAGAGAGGGACCGCGCAGAGAGAGAGTGGGGGAGAGATGGGACCGCGCAGAGAGAGGGGTGGGGGAGAGATGGGACCGCGCAGAGAGAGGTGGGGGAGAGATGGGACCGCGGAGAGATGGGACCGCGCAGAGAGGTGGGAGAGAGATGGGCGCAGAGAGAGGGGTGGGGGAGAGATGGGACCGCGCAGAGAGAGAGAGAGAAGAGAGAGAGGTGGGGGAGAGATGGGACCGCGAGAGAGAGATGGGGGAGAGATGGGACCGTGCAGAGAGAGAGACCGAGATGGGACCGCGCAGAGAGGAGAGAGTTGCGAGAGGAGAGAGATGGGACCGCGCAGAGAGAGGGGTGGGGGAGAGATGGGACCCGCGCAGAGAGAGGGGTGTGGGGGAGAGATGGGACCGCGCAGAGAGAGGGGTGGGGAGAGATGGGACCGCGCAGAGAGAGGGATGGGGGAGAGATGGGACCGTGCAGGGAGAGAGGTGGGGGAGAGATGGGACCCAGAAGAGAGAGGGGTGGGGGAGAGATGTGGGGAGAGATGGGACCAGAGAGGGAGAGATGGGCGCAGCTGGGAGCAGGAGAGATGGGACCGCGCAGGGAGAGAGAGAGATTGGGGGAGAGATGGGACCGCGCAGAGGGGTTGGGGAGAGATGGGACCGTGCAGGGAGAGAGATGGGGAGAGGTAGAGGTGGGGGAGAGATGGGACCGTGCCGTGGGGGAGAGATGGGACCGCGCAGGGAGAGATGGGGCCGTGCGAAGAGAGTGGGGGGGAGGTGGGACCGTGGAACAGTGCAGAGGGAGAATATCAGTGATGTGACAGTCACTGTGATGAGTGTCCACTCCCTCTATTGCTGGGTCAGCGACTGTGGGGCTGTTTTGAGTTGGTTTATTTCATTGGGAATATGGTCTAATTGTGAAAGAATTACCCTCATTTTAAATACATTCCTAAAAATCACTGACTTTTTTCCTGGTATATGAGCGGTGATGAGTGGTAAGTTTAAAAGAGCAGGCTACTCTGTAGTTGTGTGGTGGGACGTTGGAGTAGAGAGTTTATACAATGTCCAGTTTGCTGGGTTGTGATTACAGCAGTTTCTGGAAGTGGATTCTCCACATGTGACTGAATGCTTTGCTGCATGCCAGTATATGTGCTTCAGTGTGTTCTGCTGTTCAGCATTGGGACTATTTGAATGCATGGATGGTGTCCATCCAGGCCAATGCTGGACTGCTTTACCTGGGCTCGATGTTTGTCAAAGTGATTGTGTTTGGTTAACTGTTACTGTGGTTTTAAATGTTGGTCATCCTGTGGACATCCCAGCCTTAAAACAAAACTTAACAAAGTACAGTAGCACAGTAGTTAGCACTGCTGCCTCACAGCGCCAAGACCCAGGTTCAATTCTGGCCTGGGCTCACTGTCTGTGTGGAGTCTGCATGTCCTCCCTGTGTCTGCGTGGGTTCCTTCTGGGTGCTCCAGTTTCCTCCCATATTCCAAAGGTGTGCGGGTTAGGTTGGTTAGCTTTGCTAAATCGACTCTGTGTCACAGGGATTAGTAGGGTAAATTTGAGGGGTTATGGGAATAGTGCCTGGGTGGGATTATTATCAATACAGACTTGATGGGTCGAGTGGCCTCCTTCTGCACTGTAGGGATTCTATGATGCTTGTGGTTTTGGGATTATCTACACTGCAGCATCACTCAGTTTGAGGGGGAAAGTTTTGCTTTGGTATCAGGGTGCCATGACAAACACTGCAACATTCAGTGCAAGTAAAACCTTCACAGAAAAGTCTTGCTTTAAAACTCCCCTCAAAAGTAGACTGTGTTGTCAACTCGGAAATAATTGCTTCTATTTCTAGTTGACTTAATTGACAGTTTCCCAGGGGGTTGCTGGAGGGAGGACTTATTGGCTGAGGGAAGGTTTTAGTGAGGAGGCTGGGGGCTAAAGGCAGAGGAACGCTCCCTTTCCAACCTCCTCAACTCCTTTGCAAATGTTAGCAATGAAGTATGTGGTAGAACTCCCTGCAAAAGGATTTATTTGAGTTTTCAGAATGCTTTAAAATTCCACATAAAAAGCTTCCAAGTTATGTTCAAGTTCAAATGGATGGGTACATGAATAAGGAAGGGAGGGATACAAACCGAGTAAGGGCAAAAAACAGTGCTGGTTGGGTGCATTGGCTGTGTTAAATTCTCCCTCAGTGTACCCGAACAGTGTTAGAGTATGGCAATTAGGGGATTTTCACAATAACTTCATTGCAGTATTAATATAAGCCTACTTGTACACTAATAAATAAACTTTAAAACTTATACTTAGTTTTGTTTCTTTAGTATAGTTAGAACATCATGATCAGCCCAGGCTTGAAGAGCCTGTTCCTATCCTCTATTTGTTCCTTGGTCTTTAATTGAATGAAATAATTGCATTTAAATAGCACCGTTCACGACTTCAGGATATCCCAGAGCAGTTTTGAAGTGTTGTCGTTGTTACTTCAAGAAATTTGGCCGTCAAATTTGTGCACAGCAAGCTCTCTCAGGCAGCAATGAGATAATGACCAGATATCCTATTTTTGTCCTAAGTTGGATATTGGGAAAATATTGGCTGGACAGCAGGGAAGTCAAAATAGTGTCACAATATCATTTCCCTCCACTGAGGGGAAGCTGAAATGTGGAACCTCTGACATTGCAGCACTCTCTCAATTCTGCAGAGGAGTGTCAGCTTGTTTCTAGACTCACATCTCAGAAGTGGAGTTTAAAACCATGACCTTCTAACTCAAACACGTGGCAGATTCTAGTCTTTGTCCAGCAATACTTCCTCAACATCAGTGATACCTGATCATCTTTCTGGCGAGTTACTTAGTATGGGACATACCCCAAGCTCATGTCTACAAAGTCTTTTTTTATTCATTGCTGGGATATGGACATCGCTGGCTGGCCAGCATTTATTGCCCATCCCTAGTAGCCTGAGGGCAGCTAAGAGTTAATCACATTGCTACGGCTCTGGAGTCACATGTAGGCCAGACCAAGTAAGGATGGCAGATTTCCTTCTCTAAAGGACATGAGTGAACCAGATGGGTTTTTCTGACAATGGGTTCATGGTCATCAGGAGATATTTAATTCCAGATATTCCAACATCTGCCTTGGTGGGATTCAAGTTCGGGAACCCAGAGCTTTATCCCAGATCTCTGGGTTACCAGTCCAGTGACAATACCACAGTGGCATAATGGTTAGCACTGCTGCTCACAAGGCACCAGGGACCCAGGTTCGATTCCCAGCTTGGGTCACTGTCTGTGTGGAACATGCACATTCTCCCTGTGTTTGTGTGGGTTTCCTCCAAATGCTCCAGTTACCTCCCCTAGTCTGAAAGATGTGCTGGTTAGGTGCATCGACTGTGCTAAATTCTTCCTCAGTTTACCCGAACAGCCACCAAAGTGGGATGACTAGGCAATTTTTACGGTAACTTCATGTAAGCCTATTTGTGACACTAATAAATAAACTTTAAACCATTGCTAGGTGCAGTTAATAGTGAGAGCCCCTGTGCAAATCCTGGGAAGACCCCACATGCCACATAGATCAACCATAACTCTGATCCATTAACAACTGTTCCCAACTCATCGCAATTGAAAACCCCTAGGTCTGCACAGAGCTGTTGCCCATTTTTAACTAAATCCAAATCAACACTGCCCACTGAGCTCTTTTCATTCAGTATGCTGACTCTGACCGAGTGCTGGATGTGATCTCCTCCCTAGATCAGCAGAACACTGAGGAGCCAGCCGTTACAGCCTGCTTTAAACTGGAGCCTGAGAGCGAGCAATCTCTCTATACTCTGCCTGTGATCCCGGTGTGTCCCACTGACAGCTGTTGCTGCAGCCAAGCCCTGGAAATCCCTCCTGCCAACATCCACCCCCTCCACCACCAACCCGCAGTGGCAGCTGTGTGCATCATTTATAAGATGCTCTGCAGCAACTCACCAAAGCTCCTTAGATTGCACCGTCCACTTTGAAGGACAAGAGCAGCAGCTAGCTGGGAACACTACCATCTACAGGTTCCCCTCCAAACCACTCACCACCCTAGCTTGGAAATGTAATCACCGTTCCTTCACTGTCGCTGGATAAAAAGCCTGGAACTCCCTCCCAACAGCACTGTGAGTATACCTACACCTCATGGACTGCAGCAACATCCACATCCCAAGAAAAAATAAAATAAAGCTCTCCCTCTCTCTTTCCTTCTATAAACCACTCCTCCAAACCCATTTCTTTGGCCAGGCTTTTGGTTGTCTATTTTGATATCTCCAAATATAATTCAGGGTCATGTTTTGTCTGATGACAGTCCTGTTAAAGGTGCTATATAAATGCAAGTTATTGTTGTACTTTCATACCCATCGACTACATTAAACCTGATGATAGGTTGCAGGGTTAGCCATATTGAGAAACTATTCCCTTCAGATCATGGAATCCGATAGTGCAAAAATAGGCCGTTCGGCCCATCAAGCCTGTACCGACCACAATCCCACCCAGCCTCCATCCCTATAACCGCTGCTAATCCCCCTGACAGGTCAATTTATCATGGCCAATCCACCTAACTCGCACATCTTTGGAGGATGGAAGGAAATCGGAGCACCTGGAGGAAATGCATGCAGATATGGGGTGCTAATCACTGTGCCACCGTAATGTAGTACTGTACACTGCAGCAGAAACTTTGGCAGCAGTGGAATTTGAATCTACGCATCCATAAAGACTGGAGACTAAATCCAGCTCCTTAAACCACTCAGCTACACGGATGAAGCACAGGAAAAGGAGGCCGTTTGGCCCATCAGGGCTTACACACTGTTCAGTTCTATTGTAGCTAACCTGTACATCGGATCTGTTTTCTTGTCCTAGACCCTGGCTACCCTTACCCGATGAAAATCGCAGTCTCGCCCTTGTGAATTTCAGTTGGCCCCCAGTCTGTGCTTTGTCAACAATGTTCCCTGATTTCATTCCTGCTCATTCCACCCTCGCACCTTAAACCTGTGCCCCCTAGTAATTGACTCTTCCACTTTGGGAGAAAGCTTCTGACTATCCACTCTGTCCACGTCCCTCGTAATCTTGTAGACTTCTATCAGGTTGCTCCTCAGCCTCCGTCATTCCAGTGAGAACAAACTGAATTTCTCCAACCTCTCCTCATAGCTAATGCTCTTCGTACTAGGCAACATCATGATAAATCTTTTCTGTACTCTCTCCAAAGCCTCACGCTTTGTCTGGCACGATGGTGACCAGAATTGAACACTGTATTCCAAATGCAGCCTAATTCCAAATGCAGCCCAAATGCAGCCTTCTGTGGTGGGCAAGGTATTGGAGAGAATTATTAGGGATAGGATTTATAGTTATTTGGAGAGAAATGAATTGATTGGGGATAGTCAGCATGGTTTCGTGAAGGGTAGGTCATGCCTTACTAACCTCATTGAGTTTTTTGAGAAAGTGACCAGAGAGGTGGATGGGGGTAAGGCGGTTGATGTAGTATATATGGACTTTAGTAAGGCGTTTGATAAGGTGGCCCATGAAGACTTCTACAGAAAATGCAGATGTGTGGAATAGAGGGTGATTTAGCTAATTGGATTAGGAATTGGCTGGCAGATAGAAGACAGAGGTGGTGGTTGATGGGAGATATTCATCGTGGAGTTCGGTGACGAGTGGTGTGCCTCAGGGGTCTGTTTTGGGGCCCCTGCTGTTTGTAATTTTTATAAATGATCTGGAGAGGGTATTGAGGGATGGATCAGAAATTTGCAGATGATACTAAAGTTGGTGGTGTGGTAGATAGGAAGAGGGGTGTTTTAGTTTACAGAGTGACTTGGACAAGTTGCAGAGCTGGGCCGAGAGGTGGCAAATGGAGTTTAATGTGGAAAAGTGTGAGGTAATGCACTTTGGCAGGAACAATAAATGTGTAGAGTATAGGGCTAATGGTAGGCTCTTAATAGTGTTGAGGAACAGAAGGATCTTGGTGTATGTGTCAATAGATCCCTGAAAGTAGGCAGTCAAGTGGATAAAGTTGTTAAGAAGGCATATGGAGTCTTAGCTTTTATTGGTAGGGGGATTGAATTTAGGAGCCGCAGCATCATGTTGCAACTGTACAAAACTCTAGTTCGGCCGCACTTGGAGTATTGTGTGCAGTTCTGGTCCCCACATTATAAGAAAGATGTGAGGCATTGGAGAGGGTACAGAGGAGGTTTACCAGGATGTTGCCTGGTATGGAGGGCAGGTCCTATGAAGAGAGGTTGAAGGATTGAGGTTGTTTTCGTTAGAAAGGAGGCGGCTAAGGGGGATCTTATTGAAGCATATAAGATGATTAGAGGGTTGGATAGGGTGGACAGTGATAGCCTTTTTCCTAGGATGGAGAAAGCTAGCACGAGGGGACACACTTTAAATTAAGGGTATGAGTTATAGGACGGATATCAGAGGTAGGTTCTTTACTCAAAGAGTGATTAGGGAGTGGAATGCCCTGCCTGCAGCTGTGTAGATGCGCCAAGTTTGGTGGCGTTTAAGAGGTTAATTGATAAGTATATGGAAGAGAAGGAATGGTTTAGTTTGGAGGGGCATTGCTTTTTATTTTGGTCGGCACAACATCGAAGGCCGAAGGGCCTGTTCTGTGCTGTATTGTTCTATGTTCTATTAAGGTTCTATAAAGTTGCAGCATCACTTGCCAGTTTTTGCTAATGAAAGAAAAACATTCTTCCCATCTCTTAAAATAAGATCTCTTGTTCCTAAAGGGTGTCCCTTGGCTCTAGCCTCTCCCACAAGGAGAAACATGCTCCCAGTATCCACCCCATCAGCTTCCCTCAGGATCTTGTATGTTCCAATAAAATCACCTCTTATTCTTCTAAACTCCACTGTCTATAGGCCAGTCCTGCTCAACTTTTCCTCTTAAGTTAAATCGCCACCCCAACCCAGGAATGAGTCAACCTTTCCTGAACTGCTTCCTGTGGTTGTATCCCTTTTCAAATAAGGAGACCAAAACTGAGCACAGTATTTCAGATGTGGCCTCCTCAAATCATTACACAGCTGCAGTAAAACTTCCCTACTTTATATTTCATTCCCCCTTCTTTTATTTGTTCGTGTGGGATATGGTGTTTCTGGTTTCCCAGCATTTATTGCCCATCACTTGTTGCCCAAGGGCAGTTGAAAGTCAACCACATTGCTTGGCTCTGGAGTCACATGTAGGCCAGACCGGGTAAGGACGGCAGATTTCATTCCCTAAAGGACATTTGTGAACCAGATGGGTTTTTCTGACAATAGTTTCATCGTTATCAGTAGATTCTTAATTCCAAATTTTTTTTAATTGAACTTAAATTCCACCATCTGCTTTGGCACGATTCGAACCCAGCTCCCCAGAACATTTAAGTTTCTGCATTAATAATTAGGGATGATACCACTCAGCCATTACCTCCCCTTGCAGTATACGCAAACATTCCATCCCCACTCCTTGCTTTGCCTGAGATTATTTGTTCTTATTTTTCATTCTCAAGCCACTAACTCCATCCCTCTCCCTGGCTATTGTGCAACCTCAGTGTCTTAGTTGACCTTGAGTGATGATTCTGTCCACTTATCCATTCAACATCAATTCTCGCTGACCTCAGCTTATCAGCACACATACTCTACCACCTCTCTGTGACCTCTAACTTCACCTATTCTAATACTCCCCTGACCGAGTTCATATCGATCATTCCCCCATAAACATGACCCCAATGATTACCTGTATCCAAACTCGCACAAAGTCTGGTTCACCACTGCCCCCAGCACATCCATTCTACCCATTACTGACTTACATTGGATCCTGGTTTGGCAATATCTCGAGAAATTCTCAGCCCAGTATTCTAGTCCCTCCATGGCCTCACTCCTTTCTAACTGTGAACTTCCTCCAGCCTTCCCGCGTGAATCTCAGCATCCTCTAATGTCGACCCAGCAGTCCCACCGATGGTGGCCGAGGCTGTAACTCTGGAATTTCCTTCATAATTCTCTTCCCTTGCTCCTTCATGAACCTCTCCCTCTTGCTCCTTCATTACAACCCTTATTCAAACCTACCACTGACTGCAGGTTTAGCCGTTGTCCTAATCACTCTTTTTGTAGCTTAGCGTTGTATTTTATTTTGTAAACTGTGATTCTGCAAAGAACCTGGGAACATCTTAATGTGTCAGTGGATAATGCAATTTGTAATGTGTATGCATGTGCCTGCTATTGGATAATGAAGTTTGTAATGTGTCTAATGGGCTTTGTAATGTGTAACAGGGTTTGTAATGTGGGTGTGTATGATGGGGTTTGTAATGTATGTGGGTACGATGGGGTTTGTAGCCTGTGTGTGTGGATACGATGGGGTTTGTAGCCCGTGTGTGTGTGTGGGTACGATGGGGTTTGTAGCCCGTGTGTGTGTGTGGGTACGATGGGGTTTGTAGCCCGTGTGTGTGTGGGGTACGATGGGTTTGTAGCCCGTGTGTGTGTGGGTACGATGGGGTTTGTAGCCCGTGTGTGTGTGGGTACGATGGGGTTTGTAGCCCGTGTGTGTGTGGGTACGATGGGGTTTGTAGCCCGTGTGTGTGTGGGTCGATGGGGTTTGTAGCCCGTGTGTGTGTGGGTACGATGGGGTTGTAGCCCGTGTGTGTGTGGGTACGATGGGGTTTGTAGCCCGTGTGTGTGTGGGTACGATGGGGTTTGTAGCCCGTGTGTGTGTGGGTACGGTGGGGTTTGTAGCCCGTGTGTGTGTGGGTGCGGTGGGGTTTGTAGCCCGTGTGTGTGTGGGTACGGTGGGGTTTGTAGCCCGTGTGTGTGTGGGTACGGTGGGGTTTGTAGCCCGTGTGTAGAGTGTCTCTCTCTGATTACTACATAGAACATAGAACATTACAGCACAGAACAGGCCCTTCGGCCTTCGATGTTGTGCCGACCAAAATAAAAAGCAATGCCCCTCCAAACTAAACCATTCCCTTCTCTTCCATATACTTATCAATTAACATCTTAAACGCCACCAAACTTGGCGCATCTACAACAGCTGCAGGCAGGGCATTCCACTCCCTAATAACTCTTTGAGTAAAGAACCTACCTCTGATATCCGTCCTATAACTCATACCCCTTAATTTAAAGCTGTGTCCCCTCGTGCTAGCTTTCTCCATCCTATGAAAATGGCTATCACTGTCCACCCTATCTAAACCTCTAATCATCTTATATGTTTCGATCAGGTCCCCTCTTAGCCTCCTCCTTTCTACCGAAAACACCCTCAAATCCCTCAGCCTCTCCTCATAAGACCTGCCCTCCATACCAGGCAACATCCTGGTAAACCTCTTCTGTACCCTCTCCACTGCCTCCACATCTTTCTTATAATGTGGGGACCAGAACTGCACACAATACTCCAAGTGCGGCCGCACTAGAGTTTTGTACAGTTGCAACATGACGTTGCGGTTCCGAAATTCAATTCCCCCTACCAATAAAAGCTAAGACTCCATATGCCTTCTTAACAACTTTATCCACTTGACTGCCTACTTTCAGGGACCTATTGACACATACACCAAGATCCTTCTGTTCCTCAACACTATTAAGAGCCCTACCATTAGCCCTATACTCTAAACATTTATTGTTCCTGCCAAAGTGCATTACCTCACACTTTTTCACATTAAACTCCATTTGCCACCTCTCGGCCCAGCTCTGCAACTTGTCCAAGTCACTCTGTAACCTATAACACCCCTCTTCACTATCTACCACTCCACCGACTTTAGTGTCATCTGCAAATTTACTGATCCACCCCTCAATACCCTCATCCAGATCATTTATAAAAATTACAAACAGCAGGGGCCCCAAAACAGACCCCTGAGGCACACCACTCGTCACCGAACTCTACGATGAATATCTCCCATCAACCACCACCCTCTGTCTTCTATCTGCCAGCCAATTCCTAAGCCAATTAGCTAAATCACCCTCTATTCCACACATCTGCATTTTCTGTAGAAGTCTTCCATGGTCCACCTTATCACACGCCTTACTAAAGTCCATATATACTACATCAACCGCCTTACCCCCATCCACCTCTCTGGTCACTTTCTCAAAAAACTCAATGAGGTTAGTAAGGCATGACCTACCCTCACGAAACCATGCTGACTATCCCCAATCAATTCATTTCTCTCTAAATAACTATAAATCCTATCCCTAATAATTCTCTCCAATACCTTGCCCACCACAGAAGTAAGACTCACTGGCCTATAATTCCCTGGAAGGTCTCTCTTTCCCTTCTTGAACAATGGGACCACATTCGCTATCCTCCAGTCCTCCGGAACCACACCCGTAACCAACGAGGACTTGAAGATCAGAGCCATAGGCTCTGCAATCTCCTCTCTTGCCTCCCAGAGAATCCTAGGGTAAATCCCGTCCGGCCCAGGGGACTTATCCAACTTCAACCCTCGAGAATTTCTAACACATCCTCCCTATCTACTACAATACTCCCCAATTTGCAACCCTGTACCTCAGTGCTCTCCACAGCTACATTTCCAGCACTCTGCGTGAATACCGAAGAGAAATATTTATTCCGTGCCTCACCAATCTCTTCAGGCTCCACGCACAACTTCCCACTGCTGTCTATGACTGGCCCTAATCTTGCCCTAACCAATCTTCTATTCTTTACATATCGAAAGAAAGCTTTAGGATTCTCCTTAATCCTATCAGCCAACATCTTCTCGTGTCCCCTCTTAGCTCTCCTCAATTCACTTTTTAGCTCCTTCCTGGCTAATCTATACCTATCCATTGCACTAACTGAGCCTTCAAGCCTCATCCTGACATAAGCCTCCTTTTTCTTCTTAACCAGCAAATCAACTTTTTTCGTACACCAAGGCTCTCTTACTCGACCTTTTCCTCCCTGCCAGACAGGGACATACTTATCAAGGACTCGCAGCAGCTGCTCCTTGAATAAGCACCACATTCCAGATGTTCCCAGTCCCTGTAGTTTCCTAGTCCAATGATGCTGTGACCTGTTGGGGTTGGCTTGTGTGTCTCTGGAGAGTGGCTGTTCCCTGAAGCGGCTGTTTGTACTTTCCACAGATCGACAGGGTGCTGCTGGGGGAGATGAGGCTGTCCAGCTGACTGACGCAGATGAGGGATTCTCATCAGGGGCCTCCAGCATCAGCCAGCCCAGCGGATCCAAGAGCAGCAGCTTGAAGAAAGGTCCGAGCGTCCTGACGGGCAGGGAGAAGGACCAGGCGGCAGCGATGCCCAAGGCCGAGGGTGTAGCCGACTGCAGCCGGGACGCGGGCGGTCGCAAGCTGGCGGCGACCCGCTCAGCCACCGACGCCATGGAGCTGACTCCAGTGAAGAAGCACCTGCTGATAGCCGGCGGGCAGCCTGTGCCCGCTGCCTCTGCGGTCGGCCTCGTCCGAACGGCCAGCACTTCCTCCACCAGGTCCTTCGATCGGGTGAACGGCAGCCAGACCGTGGAGGGGAGCTCCAACCTGGCGCACGGTAACGCCAACCGCTATTCCACCGTCAGCCTGCAGGAGGAGCGGCTGGGCCGAGGGGCAGAGGCCATGGACCTGCTGTCTCCGGGGGCACCCCTCACCAAACAATCTCGATCCCCCAGCTTCAACATGCAGCTGATTTCCCAGGTGTAGGCAGTTTCTGCCTCGCCCGTCCCAGTGGCTGGCGTTTGGGTAAACCACACCCCACCTCCCCCACCCCCAGTTTTCAGCTCCATTCTCTCCGGGAGGATTTCCTTCCAAATGTCCCCCACCCCCTTCCATTCCAACTGATAATTATTGAGAGTCAGTGGGAATTACCCTGTACTGGGACAGCAATAAAGGGAGCCTGTAGGAGGCAGGGAGCGACAGACCCATGTCTGCCCACACCGTCTGTTCCCTTCCTCCCTCCCTCATTCCCGGGTGAAGTGCAATCTTGTCCTGACCGAGGAGATCTGCTTCGATCAGACTTCCAATATCTGGCTATCCTCTGACATTCCTATTCTGGCCTCGACCTCCCCATCCCCTCCCTCCCTCCCCCCAATCCTAACTGCCCCCCTACCCTAACCGCACACTCCCACTACCCCAACCTTGATTCTTCCACAAACCTCCCCCTCCGCCCCCATTCCAGCCCGACCCATGTCTTCAAACTCTATTCCACTGCCTTCAGAAAGATCTAAACCTTTAGTTGCAGCGTAAGTTTATGAAAACGCAGTATGTGGGGAAATGCCCCCTCACCAAAGAGAGATTATTTTGAGTAGGGAACGTCTCTAAAGGGGCGTGCTGATGAACAGCAGGGAACATTGCTAAAGAAGCACTGGAAACATCTCTAAAGTCAGCGAGCCTCTCTGACGGGGGAATACTAAGAAGCGAGTGTTTGTAAAGAGGTTGCAGCTAATCAGCCTGGCGTGTCAGTACAGCACTGCCGGAGCAGAGTGCGTATACACACCGCTCTGTACTCTTGTCCTTATCCTGTGAGGATAGCTCCCCTCGGTGTTTGCTAAGCTTTCTCCTTGTGTTGTATGGTGGGTGTAGTGTTGGAGTAGTTATCTATCTATAGCTGACCCCCCTATAGTGGGCGGCAGTCTTGGAAAGACCTTTCCCTCACCCAAGGAGCCACTCAGTGCGGCCACCCATTCAGCTTCCTGTGTGTCACCTAATGGACTGGATAGCATTTCTATTGGTTGAGAGAGGCTCGTTGTCCGTCCTGTGAAAGTATCCTGTGGTAAATGACCATCTGCATTAGCACTGCCGTTTGTTAAGTGACCATTGTCCTGTGGCCTTTGGTGGGGGGGCAGGGGGGCAATGACATTCAGGACTCAAGAGCAGCTACAAGAACTTCCATTTCCTTTAACTCTGCCTCCTGCTTTAATCTGATTTCTCCCACACTGCAGATGGGCATCCTGGGGGCTCGGGCACTCTAGCCTTGGGCGTTCTCCAGTAGCCCAATTGTCAGCATTGTGCGAATGTAGGAGTTGTCAAGGCTCAACACTTACTTTCCCTTCCACCACTGGTTACTGATCCTGTTCCTAGCCTGACCCAGAATGTGTCTGATTGTATATACGTGTTTCTGCTTGTTTCTGTGTGTGTGTGTGCCTCTCTGATATGATTTTGTCTGTACCTGCATGTTACATACTGGTGCACAGTTGCTGACAGTTTTCATAAACGTGTGTGCATATACACACATGCATATTCACACATACATGCAAACATATATACACACATGTATTCCCACATATGTACACGTGCACACAAACGTGCACACATGCACACACACAACTCATACATGTACACACACACAAACACGTACACACTTTCCCCAGGTGCCTGGGTGATGTTGAGGGAGTTAGCTGCAAAGTCCTGTATGCAGCTCAGTGTTGGGCCCTGCTGCATTGCAGAGATTCTGACAGTGATTTTACTGTGTGAGGGCCTTTAGTCTTTCCAGCCATCCGGGCACTGCTCAGCACTGTGTATAAATCATTCCACCGTCTACCTGTTTGATTAGAGAAAAATAGTATGTGCCAGTCTCTTCTCATTTTTTGAGCTTTCTCTCGAATTAACCCATCCAGAGTGGGGTTGGAGAGGATTGGAGTGTCCCTGGAGTCCCTGTTCTGTTCCATTTACATTTCCCGGGGGATATGAAGCTGGTTCAGGGGCCGTGACAAGAACAGACTGGGTAGAGACATTTCAGAAGTGGAAAAGGCAGCATTCCCACACCAGCAACAAGGGTCTAATCTTTACGGTGACACCCGGGGGCAAGGTATAAGGAATTGATTCTTATTTGAAAACCAGGGTCAGGTACCTGAAATCTAGCTCACGTTTGCAGCAGAAAAAAACTCTCCGGCCAGTTCCTGAATGTTGCCAACGTCTTGAGATTTCAGTGCTGACGGAAACTTGGTTCTTGTCTTCCACTGCCCACCCCCTTCCAAAAAAAAACTTAAATTCAGATCGGGCACACAAAACTGCCAACTCCCACCCTCAGCAGCGATGTGATCCTGGCTCCCGTACAGGGATGGCGTTCTCTCTTGGCGCTCTCTCTCTCTCTCTCCCTCCTCAGGACTGCGTACTCTGTCTTCCCTCTAAGGGAATGTCTAGGATTTTCGTGACTTCACTGCCTCTAGCACTGAGTAGACTGCCAGGCGAGGAGAGTTTCCCCGGGCAGCTAGGAGGCCTGCTTCCGCTTTGGAGACTGACAGTGAGAGAAATACCCTGGTGGAATAAGGAGTATGGGGAAGGGGGTTGAATTTGCCACCTCTGGCAATCTTGCACCTCAGTCTAAATTAAGGCACTGGGGTGAATTCTCAATGACTGTGCTATAATGATATTGGGGGTAGGACATCAAACGATTGTTGTTTTGTTGCGGCACATTTAGATTTTTTTATTCCGACGTGGGCTGGTTGAAATGCTTCAACTATCCTTTCTTACTGTAGTCATGTGTCACTAGTGAACACAGTGTGTGATCTGTGGTTACAGGGGATCCCAAAACCTTCCCACTCCTTATCCAGTCCCACCACATATAGACTGCTGAATTGGGGCTGACTGGACCATCTTTGTTTTTTAAGTAAGAAGTCTCACAACACCAGGTTAAGGTCCAAGAGGTTTAATTTGGAATCACGAGCTTTCGGAGCACTGCTCCTTCATCAGGTGAGTGGCGGTTAGCTCACAAACACGGCATATATAGACAGAGACACAGTTGCAGCAACTGTTATCTTGCAGTTGTGTCCCTGTCTGTATATGCACGTTTCTGAACTAATTTCTCCATTCCCCTGATGAAGGAGCAGCTCTGAAAACTCATGCTACCAAAATAAACCTGTTGGACTTTAACCTGGTGTTGGAGACTTCTTACTGTGCCCACCCCAGGCCAACGCTGGCACTCCCATTTTTTTTTTGTTAAACAGTCTGCCCAGCTACCTTCCCCACTCCCTCCTTCCTCCCCAATGCCACACAAGTAGGGAGAGATGTGGACCTCCTCCCCCCCCAACCAATTCTATGTGGAAATTTAAATTGCTTGTGTGTGTGTATATGTGTGTGTGTGTGTGTGTATTTGGTCCTCTGTCTCAGTGCTTGTGAATAATAAAAGAACCCCGTTTTGCCTGAAGAATGTCCAGCTGAGTGAATCCAGAGAGATGGACTTGACTGGAATGTGGTGTCTGTCTGACTGCTGACTTCACTATGAAGGGAGGGAGGGAGGGAGGCCAGTTACTCACCTTCCTTAACCGCCCCCACCCCCCTCCCCTCATGCAATGGTGACAAGGTGGCACAGTGGTCAGCACTGCTAGCTCACAGGGACTTGGGTTCAACTCCCAGCTCAGGTCACTGTCTGTGTGGAGTCTGCACACAGACTCCCCATGTCTGCGTGGGTTTCCTCTGGGTGCTCCAGTTTCCTCCCACAGTCCAGAGATGTGCGGATTAGGGGTGATTGGCCGTGGTAAATTGCCTCTGAGTGCCAGGGGGACTAGCTAGAGTAAATGCACGGGGTTATGGAAATAAGGCCCGAGTGGGATTGTGGTTGGTGCAGATGTGATGGGCCAAATGGCCTCCTTGTGCACTGTAGGGATTCTATGAAGTGATGGTCAGCAGACTGACACCAAGTCTCCCCACTCACTCACGGTTTATAGGCTGTGTCCAGACCTGACTGTGTCCTGCGTTCCCGGCAGATGTTCAGGGATTAGAAGCTGCGTTTTGGGGGCAGGTGGAGCAGGGAATGCGCCATCTGGCGGGAACCCAGCTGTTGATCGATGCATGTAAATCCGTCATCCTTTGAACAGAGAGCTTTTTTTAAAAATTAAAAATGAACTATACTGTTAATGTAAGGGATGTGAATGTGATCTCTATCCTGTAAATACCTGTCACAGATTAAAGATTTTAAATGTGTAAATACAGGTGTATAAACATTCAGATCAGTCTGCAATGCAGAAAAATTATCTATCTGTAATCTCTACCTGAAATAAATACTGTCCTGTTTCTTGATACTGGGCTGCTGTCATTTCTACCTGGCTGTATCATCTTTTTCCAGTCTCTCAGAGCAGTACTGTGCAGACACTGGGGAAATGTCCATCTGCACCTTCTACAACCACAGTTTAATCCTGTGGTCCATGAGGCTGCATGCCTTGCGTTTCCTAGTTTGATGTGTTGGTTATTTTTTCTTCTCCCTGGTTCAAGTAAATTAAACATGCAGTGAGCAGGTTACCATAAGACAGGAGCGGAATTAGGCCACTCAGCCCATCGAGTCCGCTCCACCTTTCAATCATGGCTGATATTTTCCTCATCCTCATTCTCCTGCCTTTTCCCCATAACCCCTGATCCCCTTCTTGTTCAAGAGCCTATCTATCTCTGTCTTAAAGACACTCAATGATCTGGCCTCCACAGCCTTCTGCGGCAAAGAGGTCCACAGATTCACCACTCTCTGGCTAAAGAAATTCCTCCTTATCTCTATTTTAAAGGATTCTCCCTTTAGCCTGAGGTTGTGCCCTCTGGTTCTAGATTTTCCTACCAGTGGAAACATCCTCTCTGTGTCCTCTCTATCCAGGTCTCGCAGCATCCTGTAAGTTTCAATAAGATCCCCTTTCATCCTTCTAAATTCCAATGAGTACAGACTCAGAATCCTCAACCATTCCTCATATGACAAACTCTTTGTTCCAGGGATCATTCCTATGAACCTCCTCTGGACTCATTCCAAGGCCAGCACATCCATCCTTAGATATGGGGCCCAAAACTGCTCTCAGTAGTTTAGATGGGGTCTGACCGGAGCCTTATACAGCCTCAGAAGTACATCCCTGCTCTGGTACTCTTGCCCTCTTGACATGAATGCTAACATTGCTTTGCCTTCCTAACTGCCGACTGAACCTGCACGCTGGTATGGAAGGTCTGAGTTACGAGGAGAGGTTAGGCAAATTGGGGCTGTTTTCCTTAGAAAGACGTAGACTTAGAGGAGATCTAATAGAGATGTACAAGATTATGAGGGGTATAGATAGAGTAAACAGAGTTAAGCTTTTTCCTAGGATGGACTCAAATAGCACGAGGGGTCACGGGCTTAGGGTGAGGGGGGTAAGGTATAATTTGGATGCTAGAGGGAGTTTTTTCACACAGAGGTGGTGGGGGTATGGAATGCGCTGCCAAGTAAAGTGGTGGAGGCAGGTACTCTGGAGTTATTTAAGAAATACTTAGATGGGCACATGAACAGAATGGGAATGGAGGGTATAGAAAACTGATTTAAAATAGAGATCATGAGCCTTGGGAGTCCCTGGGAAGTGTGTAAATAGATGATGATATTGATGTACTTGTTTTTATCCCACAGGTGCTTTGGTCCACCTTGTTGTCTAACAAGGGGCATACACGCGATGGGTCGTGAGAGGGCTGCTCTTGGATCTTTTTTTTCGAGAGTATCCTAGTGCTTCACGTCGTTAGTGTACGCTTGACCTGGACCATTTGATGGGCAACACGACAGCTCAGTGACTATCGCTGTGCTGTGCAGATACATGGATTTGGACCTGTGTCTGTGGGAGTTTGTGCATTCTCCCTGTGCTTGCGTGGGTTTTCTCCGGGTGCTCCGGTTTCCTCCCACATCCCAAAGATATGCTCTTAGGCTAACTGGCAAAACAAATTCTCCTTAAACTGTCTCAAATTTGGTTCTTAATCCATAGATCTATAAACATAGACAGGGATCACAGGTAGAGGTGGGAACATCAGGGTGGCGGTGCGGGCTCGTTGGGCCGAAGGGCTTGTTTCCCATGCTGTTTTGTTCTGTTCTTTGTTAGTCTTAAGAGAATCTTGAACAATGATTCCTAAGTCCCTGTGTGTTTCTGATTTCCTAAGCATTTTCCCATTTAGAAAATAGTCTATGCTTCCATTCCTCCTTCCAAAGTGCATAACCTCACACTTCTCCCCATTGTATTCCATCTGCCACTTCTCTGTCCACTCTGCAATCTGTCCAAGTCCTTCTGTAGCCACCTCCCCCCCCCCCCCCACCTTCCTCCCTCTACATATCTGTATCATTGCAAGGTTAGCAACATGGCCTTCAGTTCCTTCCTCCAAATCATTAATGGGTATTGTGAAAAGTTGTGGCCCCAGCAGACACTGAGGCACACCAACAGTCACTTTTTGCCATCCTGAAAAAGACACCTTTATCCCCACTCTCTGCCTTCTGCCAATCAACCAATCCTCTACTCATACCAGAATACAGTTTTCTATAAACTGTGTGTGCCTTTATAGGCCCTTCTCTGATCAGAACTTTCCACACACTGATGAAGGAACAGCATTTCTGAAAGCTTGTGGATTTACTATCAAATAAACTGGTTGGACTTTAACCCGGTGTTGTGAGACTTCTTACTGTGTTTACCCCAATCCAACACTGGCATCTCCAGATCATCTCTATAAATCTTGCCAATGACTGAAGTCAGGCTAACCGGCCTATAATTTCCTGTCTTCTGCCTCCTTCCCTCCTTAAACAGCGGTGTTACATTAACTACTTTCTAGTCCTCTGGTACCCTCCCTGCCATGATGTGGAGATGCTGGCATTGGACTAGGGTAACACAGTAAGAAATCTCACAACACCAGGTTCATTTGATAATACACCCATGAGCTTTCGGGGTTTGCTCCTTCGTCAGGTGAGTGGAGAGTTCTGGTCTCAAGCAGAGCATATAAAGGCACACTCAGTACTCTGTAAACTGTGTGTGCTTTTATGTGCTCTGTTTGAGACCTCACTTGATGAAGAGGCAAATTCCGAAAGCTTGTGGATGTATTATCAACTGAACTTATAGCTTCCCTGCCTCCAGTGATTCCTGAAAGATCATCACCAATGCCATCACAACTTCCTTGGCTATTTCTTTTAGAACATTAAAATGTGAAAACTATCCCAAACATTGATTCACCCTTAACTGGGGCATGATGAAAAATGTTCTCACTGCTGCCTCTCAGTGCCAGGGACCAGGGTTCAATTCCAGCCTCAAGTCACTGTCTGTGTGGAGTTTGCACATTCTTCCCATGTTTACATGGGTTTTCTCTGGGTGCTCTGGTTTCCTCCCACACTCCAAAAATCGTAGGTTAGGGATATTGGTTGTGCTAAATTGCCCCTTAGTTGCTGAAGATTTGATTTCTTTTCACGTGCTTTTTACGAAATAGTAAAAAGTATCATTTCTTGCAAACTATACAGACAAAGCATATCGTTTATAGAGAAGAAAAGGAGACAGTGCAGAATATAGTGTTATAGTCACAGCTAGGGTACAGAGAAAGATCAACTTAATATAAAGTAGGTCCATTCAAAAATCTGTTGGCGGCAGAGTTGATTGATATGTGATCTTAGACTTTTGTAACTTGTTAGAACGTAGGACATAGAAAATCTACAGCACAACAGGCCCTCCAGCCCACAAGTTGTGCTGAAGATAAATCTACTAGGCTTACCTATAACCCTCAATTCTATTAAGTCCTATGTACTCATCTAGAAGTCTCTTGAAAGATCCTATTGAATTTGCCTCCACCAATGGCAGCTGAATCCACTCACCCACCACGCTCTGAGTGAAAAACTTACCCCTGACATCTCCTCTGTACCTACTCCCCAGCATCTTAAACCTGTGTCCTCTCGTAGCAACCATTCCAGCCTTTGGAAAAAGCCTTTGAGAATCTACCACATCGATACATCTCAACGTTTTATATACTTCTATCAGGTTACCTCTCATCTTTCATCTCTCCATGGAGAAAAGACTGAGCTCCCTCAACCTAACTTCATAAGGCATGCCACCCAATCCAGGCAACATCCTTGTAAATCTCCTCTGCACCTTTTCAATAGCTTCCATAACTTTCCTGTAATGAGGTGACCAGAACTGAGCACAGTTCTCCAAGAGAGGTCTGACTAGAGTCTTATAAAACTGCAATTTTGTCTCCCGACTCCTAAATTCAGTCCCTTGATTGATGAAGGCCGGTACATCATTTGCCGCCTTGATCATATCCTCTAGCTGCGAGGTCAATTTAAGAGTCCTATGGACTGGACCCCACAGTCCTTCTGATCCTCTTCACTGCTAAGAGTCTTACCCTTGATATTGTACTCTTTCATCCCATTGGACCTGCCAAAATGGACCACTACACATTTATCTGGGTTGAAATCCATCTGCCACTTCTCCGCCCAGCCTTGCATCCTATCTATGTCATGCTGCAACTTCTGACATCCCTCCACTTCCTCATCCAGGTCATTTGTGAAAATTACAAGCAGCAAGGGTCCCAGAACAGATCCCTGGGACACTCCGCTGGTGACCGACCTCCATGCAGAAAAAGACCCATCTATAACTACTCTCTGCCTTTTGTGGGCAAGCCAGTTCTGCATCCACAAGGCAACATCCTCTTAGATCCCATGCCTCTCACTTTCTCAAGAAGTCTTTGCTGAAGTCCATATAAATCACATCTAACGCTCTTCCTTTGTCAATGTGTTTAGTCACACTTTCAAAGAACTCAACCCGGCTCGTAAGGCACGATCTGCCTGTGACAAAGCCGTGCAACTATCGAGCATATTAAATTTCTCTAAATGTTCATAAATCCTGTCCCTCAGAATCTTCTCCATCAACTTACCAACCACTGAGGTTAGTCGGTAATTTCCTGGGCTATCCCTAGTCCCTTTCTTGAATATAGGAATCACATTCGCAATCCTCCAGAACCACTCCTGTCTCCATCGACGACGCAAAGATCAGCGCCAGAGGTTCTGCAATCCCTTCCCTGGCCTCCCACAGTAACCTGGGATACATCCCATCCAGTCCCGAGGGAAAAAGGCAGAAGAGAGCATGTCCGGGAGGCGTGGTGTTCTTGATTATGCTGGCTGCTTTTCTGAGACAGCAGGAAGTGTAAACAGTGCCAATGGAATGGGAGGCTGGTTTGAGTGATGGATTGGGCTTTGTTCACGATCCTTTGTAGTTCCTGGCGGTCTTGGACAGAGCAGGAGTCATTACCAAACTGTGATATAACCAAAACGAATGCTTTCTATGGTATATATGGTAAGAGTCAAGCAGACATGCCTAATTTCCTTAGTCTTCTGAGAAAGCAGAGGCATTGGTGGGCTTTCTTAACTATAGCATTGGCATTGAGGGACCAGGGCAGGTTGTTGGTGATCTGGACACCTAAAACCTGAAGCTCTCGACCCTTCCTACTTTATCCCTGTTGATGTAGACGGACATGTTCTCCTTTATGCTTCCTGAAGTCGATAACTATCTCCTTCGTTTTGGTGACATTGAGGGAGAGATTATTGTCGCTGCATCAGCACCAGATTCTCTCTCATTCCTGGACTCTGTCTTGTTATTGTTTGAAATCCGACCCAGTACAGTGGTGTTGGCAGCAAACTTGAAAATCAAGTTGGGGTGGGGAATTTGGTGTCATTGATGTATAAAGAGTATCGTAGAGGGATGAGAACATTCTTGTAGGGCATCGAGATTGCGGATGATTGTGGAGGAGGTGGTGTTGTCTATCCTTACTGATTATTGATTGGGGGTCAGCTAATTTGCATCATATTTGAAATAATGAGAAGTCCAACGTCTATCTATGTGAAAATCTGGGACACTGCAACACTGGAGCCATATGACAGATCAGTGAACACTACTACAGACCTAAGGTCTCTGGAAGTACTTCCAACACTCACTGGATTCCTGGATTACAGCTATTCTTTTGATCTGATTCATTATTGTGATGTGTATTAGCACACAACGAAAAGTCTTGTGTGCATGTACAGGTTAGGTGGATTGGCCATGCTAAGTTGCCCCTTAAATGTCTGAAGATGTTCACATTAGATGGATTGGCCATGGTAGGTTAATGGGTGGGCAGAGAGCCTGAGTAAGACACTCTGTCGGAGAGTTGGTGCAGGATAGAAGGGCTGAATGGCCTCCTTGTGCATTGTTGGGATTCTATGATTAATGCAAATGCAGATAAAATTCTGGGATGAGAAACTTCAGTCATGAGGATAGATTGGAGAGGTTGGGACTATTTTCTTTAGAGAAGAGAAGGCTGAGAAGAGATTAGAAAGAGAGAGAGAAAGGTATTCAACATCATGAGGGGGTGAGATAGAGATGGAGAAACTCTCAATCATTACAGGGTGGGCAGTGGCCCATTCTCTGCCAACCGGTTCTCCAAAGGGGTACTTTGACTTGGTGTCATTCTCTTGCATTGGGTTCTTCCAGTGGCCTCATTGTCTAGGCCACTGAACTGGTAAAACACGGTGCCCTTTTGTACTGCGTGGAGGGGTTTCCTGAATGGGCTGCGGCTGCAGACCCTTCTTTCCCTTACCCTTGCTGCCATCCAGACACACCTTGGCATACCTGTTGCCATCAAGTGGCAGAGGTCCCCAGTGGGGGTCCCTCTAGTGAGGAGTCTTCCCCTTTAACATTGTGAACCCGGGGTGTTATGTGCAACAGTTCCACACATGCATCAGTTCACAGGCTCCCAGGATGCCTGCCCTGGTTATTGCACACCTCCTTTTGGACCCTGTCCATATTTTCTCATCACTTTGCCATGGGTACAGTTTATAGAATTTACAACTATACATCTGTGGCAGCTCACTAAGATCTCACTTTGACAGCACCATAGGGCAGTACAGTGGTTAGTACTGCTGCCTCAAAGCGCCTGGGACTCAATTTTGACTTCAGTTCACTGTCTGTGTGCAGTTTACACACTCTTCCCGTGTCTGTGTGGGTTTCTTCCAGTTGCTTTGGTTTCCTCCTACAGTTCAAAGCTATGTGGGTTAGGTTGATTGGCCATGATAAATTGATGCTTGATATCAGGGGGATTAAGACCATAAATGTGTGGGGTTATAGGAATAGGGCTAGATAAGACTGTAGTTGGTACATACCCGATGGGCCGAATGGCCTTCTTCTGTGCTATAGGGGTTCTACGATCACTATACTTAAAAGGACAGGAAGCACAGGGGAACAAATGAGCCTGACTTGAATATATATTACTGTTCTTTCATCACCTTGGAGTCAAAATCCTGAATTCCTTACGTAACAGCAATGTAGGAGTATTGTTAACACGGGGACTGCACAGTTAAGAAGGCAACTTACAATTAGAATGTGAAATAATGCTATCTCTTTTTCTCTCACTGGAACGTAGAAATTGGGAGCAGAAGTAGACAAATTCAGCTTTTGAGCCTGCTCCGCCACTCAATCAGATCATGACCAATGCTTGCCTGGTCTGAAATCCACTTCCCTACCTGTTCCCCATATTCACTTATCTCTTTTTTGATTAGAAATATATCTATCTCCTTCCTGAAACCATTCAATGATTCAGACTCCCTTTGCGCTATGGGGAAGCAAGTTCCACAAATTCACCATCCTCTGCGAGAAGTAGCTCTTCCCCATCTCAGTGTTAAATCTACCGCCTCTCAAGCTATACCTATGACCTCTTGTTCATAAGAGGAAACATTTGGTCTACATTTACTTCACCAATTTTATATACCTCCATCTCATCCTTTTAACCTCCAGCGACTACCACCTGAGGAAGGAGCGACATTCCGCAAGCTCCAAATAAACCTGTTGGACTTTAATCTAGTGTGGAAACTTCTTACTGTGCCCACAGCTGTATAGATTATATGCATTGCCCATGCTAAATTCTCCCTCAGTGTATCTGAATTGATGCCAGAGTGTGGCCGTTAGGGGATTTTCACAGTAACTTCATTGCAGGGTTAATGTAATCCTACTTGTGACACTGATAAACTTTAAGGATGAAATGAAAGTCAGGAGAAGCTGAATAAAAGTTAGAGTGAAACTTCCAAGAAAGGGAACAGGGATAGTCCAGGAAATTACCGACCGGTGAGTTTGACTTCAGTGGTTGGTAAGCTGATAGAGAGGCTTCTGAGGGATAAGATATAGGAACATTTGGAGAAGCTTGGACTGATTAGAAATAGTCAGCATGGTTTTTGTCAAGGGCAGGTCATTGCCTTACGAGCCTAGTTGAGTTCTTCGAAAATGTGACTGAACACATTGACGAAGGAAAGGCAGTGGACGTAGTGTACATGGACTTTAGTAAGGTGTTTGATAAGGTCCCACATGCAAGGCTTCTGGAGAAGGTAAGAGGGCATGGGATCCAAGGGGCTTTGGCCTCGTGGATCCAGAACTGGCTTGCCGGCAGAAGGCAGAGAGTGATTGTGGATGGGTCTTGTTCTGCATGGAGGTCAGTAACCAGTGGAGTGCCCCCAGGGATCTGTTCTGGGACCCCTGCTGTTTGTCATTTTCATAAATGACCTGAATGAGCAAGTGAAGGGATGGGTTAGCAAGTTCGCTGACGATACAAAGATCGGTGGTGTTGTGGGTGGTCTGGAGGGATGCCAAAAGTTGCAGCGGGACATAGACAGGATGCAAGACTGGGCGGAGAAGTGGCAGATGGACTTCAACGCAGATAAATGTGTAGTGGTCCATTTTGGCAGGAATAATAGAACATAGAACATAGAACATTACAGCGCAGTACAGGCCCTTCGGCCCTCGATGTTGCGCCGGCCAGTGCACCCTCTAACCTAAACTATTCCAATATCATCCATATGCCTATCCACCGACCATTTGAATGCTCCCAAAGTAGGCGAGTCCACAACTGCTGCAGGCAGGGCATTCCACGCCCTCACCACCCTCTGTGTAAAGAACGTGCCTCTGACATCCGTCCTATAACTACCACCTCTTAATTTAAAGTTATGTCCCCTCGTGTTGGTCATCACCATCAGAGGAAAAAGGCTCTCACTATCCACCCTATCCAGTCTTTTGATCATCTTATACGCCTCAATTAGGTCACCGTGTAACCTTCTTCTCTCTAATGAAAATAACCTCAGGTCCCTCAGCCTTTCCTCATAAGGCCTTCCCACCATACCAGGCAACATCCTGGTAAACCTCCTCTGCACCCTTTCCAATGCTTCCACATCTTTCTTATAATGCGGCGACCAGAACTGTACGCAATACTCCAAGTGCGGCCGCACCAGAGTTTTGTACAGTTGTAACATAACCTCACGGCTCCTAAATTCAATCCCTCTACCAATAAAAGCTAACACACCGTACGCCTTCTTAACAACTTTATCAACCTGGGTGCCAACTTTCAAAGAGCTATGTACTTGTACCCCAAGATCCCTCTGCTCGACAACACTATTAAGGGTCCTTCCATTAGCCCTATATTTCATATGCCTGTTATTCCTACCAAAGTGAATCACCTCACACTTATCCGTATTGAATTCCATTTGCCACCTCACTGCTGCTCTGCAACCTATCTATGTCCCTCTGCAAACTGTAACATCCATCCTCGCTGTCTACAACCCCCCCCACTTTGGTATCGTCAGCAAATTTACTAATCCAACCCTCTACACCCTCATCTAGGTCATTTATAAAAATGACAAACAGCAGTGGCCCCAAAACAGATCCTTGAGGTACACCACTTGTAACTGCACTCCAGGTTGAATATTTCCCATCAACCACCACCCTCTGTCTTCTATCAGCTAGCCAATTCCTAATCCAAACTGCTAAATCACCTTCAATCCCATGCATCTGCACTTTCTGCAGTAGCCTACCATGGGGAACCTTATCAAACGCTTTGCTAAAATCCATATACACTACATCAACTGCCTTACCCTTATCTACCTCTTTGGTCACCTCCTCAAAAAACTCAATAAGGTTTGTGAGGCACAACCTACCCTTCACAAAACCGTGCTGACTATCCCTAATCAATTTATTTCTCTCTAGATGCTTATAAATCCTATCCCTTATAATTCTTTCCAAGACTTTGCCCACAACAGAAGTCAGGCTCACCGGTCTATAATTTCCAGGATGGTCCCTACTCCCCTTTTTGAACAAAGGGACAACATTTGCCATCCTCCAGTCTTCCGGCACTATACCTGTAGCCAACGACGACATGAAGATCAAAGCCAAAGGCTCTGCAATCTCCTCTCTAGCCTCCCAGAGAATCCTAGGGTAAATCCCATCTGGCCCAGGGGACTTATCAATTTTCATACCCTCAAGATTCGCTAACACCTCCTCCTTATGAACCTCAATCCTGCCCAGTCTACAACCTGGTATCGCAGTATTCTCCCCGACAACATTGTCTTTCTCCTGCGTGAATACTGACGAAAAATACTCATTCAGTGTCTCTCCTATCTCCTCAGGCTCCACGCACAACTTCCCACTGCTATCTCTGACTGGCCCTAATCTTGCCCTAACCAATCTTTTATTATTTATATACCTGTAAAAAGCTTTAGGATTCTCCTTAATCCTATCCGCCAAAGTCTTCTCGTGTCCTCTTCTAGCTCTTCTCAACTCCGTCTTTAGCTCCTTCCTGGCTAATTTATAGCTCTCCAGTGTCCTAACTGAGCCTTCACGTCTCATCATTATATAAGCTTCCTTCTTCCTCTTCACCAGAGAATCAACTTCCCTAGTACACCATGCTTCCCTCACTCGACCACTTCCTCCCTGTCTGGCAGGTACATATTTGTTACAGACATGCAGAAGCTGTTCCTTAAATATGCTCCACATTTCAGATGTCCCCAGCCCCTGCAATATCCTGCTCCACCCTATGCATCCTAAATCTCTCCTAACAGCCTCATAATTACCTTTCCCCCAGCTATAACTACTGTTACTCGGTATGTGCCCACGGTAAGAACCAATGGGATGAAGGAGTACAATATAAGGGGTAGGAGTCTTAGCTGTGTTGTAGAGCAGAAGGATCTTGGGGTCCGGGTCTATAGGACTCTTAAATCGGCCTCGCAGGAAGTGGTCAAGAAGGCGTACGGTGTACTGGCCTTCATTAATCGAGGAACAGAGTTTAGGAGTCAGGAGGTAATGATGCAGCTCTATAAGACTCTTGTCAGACCCCAGTTGGAGTATTGTGCGCAGTTCTGGTCGCCTCATTATAGGAAGGATGTAGAGGCTATTGAGAGGCTTCAGAGGAGATTTACAAGGATTCTGCCTGGATTGGGAGGCAGGCCTTATGAAGATAGGTTGAGGGAGCTGGGACTCTTCTCACTGGAGAGACGTAGGTTGAGTGGCGACCTGATAGAGGTTTATAAAATGTTGAGAGGGATAGATAGGGTGGACTCTCAGAGACTATTTCCCCGAGCTGAAATGGTCACTACGAGAGGACACAGATTTAAGTTGCAGGGAAGCAAATACAAAGGAGATGTCAGGGGTAGGTTTTTCACTCAGAGGGTGGTGAGTGAATGGAACCGACTGCCGTCGGAGGTTGTTGAGGCAAACTCACTGGGGTCTTTTAAGAGACGTCTGGATGAGTATATGGAAAAGAATAGGATAGGGGGTTATAGATAGGTCTGTGGATTGGTAGATGTGATCGGCACAACTTGTGGGCCGAAGGGCCTGTTTGTGCTGTATTGTTCTATGTTCTATATTAAAAAGCAGCACTGCTGCCTCACAGCGCCAGGGGCCGGGGTTCAATTCTGGCATCAGGTCACTGTCTGTGTGGAGTTTGCACGTTCTCCCCATGTCTGCGTGGGCACACCTTCCACAAACCTGACGAAGGAACACCGTTTCCGAAAGATTGTGAGATTACTATCAAATAAACCTGTTGGACTGTAACCTGGTGTTGTGAGACTTCTTACTGTGTTTACCCCAGTCCAACGCCGACATCTCCACATCTCGACTTCTTCTGCACTGCCCGGATTCTATGAAGTTGGAGCGAAAGTCCCATGAAAGGAAGAGCAAATGTATGGCCCCGCCCCCTCAGTCATGGCCCCGCCCTTTCACTCTGGGCCCCGCCCCCATACTTTCGGCTCCACCCACATTCCTGGCTCCTCCCTCTCACGCCGGGCCCCGCCCCTCACTTTGGGCCCCGCCCCCATACTTCTGGCTCCGCGCTCACACTCATGGCTCCGCCCCCACATTCCTGGCTCCGCCCCCGCACTCCTGGCACCGCCCCGCACTCCTGGCTCCGCCCCCGCACTCCTGGCACCGCCCCGCACTCCTGGCTCCGCCCCGACATTCCTGGCACCGCCCCGCACTCCTGGCACCGCCTGCACTCCTGGCTGCGCCCCCGCACTCTGGCTCCGCCCCGACATTCCTGGCACCGCCCTGCACTCCTGGCACCGCCCCCACACTCGTGCCTCCGCCCCACACTCCTGGCTCCGCCCCCGCACTCCTGGCTCCGCCTCGCACTCCTGGCTCCGCCCCCACACTCCTGGCTCCGCCCCGCCTCCTGGCTCCGCCTCGCACTCCTGCTCCCCCCGCACCCTGGCTCGCCCCGACATTCCTGGCACCGCCCCGCACTCCTGGCACCGCCCTGCACTCCTGGCTCCGCCTCGCACTCCTGGCTCCGCCCCCGCACTCCTGGCTCGCCCCCGACATTCTGGCACCGCCCCGCACTCCTGGCACCGCCCCGCACTCCTGGCACCGCCTCGCACTCCTGGCTCCGCCCCCGCACTCCTGGCACCGCCCTGCACTCCTGGCACCGCCTGCACTCCTGGCACCGCCCCCACACTCGTGCCTCCGCCCCCACACTCCAGCCTCCGCCCCCGCACTCCCGGCACCGCCCCCACACTCCTGGCCCGCCCCCGCACTCCTGGCACCGCCCCCACATTCCTGGCTTCGCCCTCTCGCTCCGCGCTCCGCCCCTCCCCCGCTGCCATTGGCCCCCTGGAGCTGGGCGTCGATTGGCTGATGTGGCAGCGGCTGCTGATTGGCTGCAGCCTGACCTTTGGGCCCGGGGCACTGGCGGGAGGATGAAGGCTGCGCAGCTGCGATTCATTGGAGATCCGGAGGAGCTGATTCGGGACAGGGAGGAGGGTGAGGGGGGCACAGCTACGTGTATCGGGCAGGGACTCATTGCACCGGTGATTTTACAGATTGTGTGAATGACCCCCTGCCCCTCAGGGAGGGAGGAAGCTGCTCGCCTCTACTTTAAGCCCAGTGACACAAGTCCCACAGTTCAACATTCCCCAATTGCAAGGGAATGTTTCTCCCCAATCCATACTCTAATTGTATTTACTAAATTCCACCCCCTCAAAAAAAACCCCAGTCAAATTAACCCCCTTAACCTTCCAGCAGCGTACGCCTGCCCTGTCATCTGTCATCATCGAACCCCTAGAATCTGGGTGACTGGGTGCCACGGTCTTTCCAAAGGGCATTCCGTTTTTTCCAAGGTGGAATCCCTCCAACAGTCCACACCACTCTGGCCGTGCTCTAGTATTCTATATCTTCCACTCTCGGATTAGTGATTTTAAAAAAAAAAGAGGGCGGCATGGACAAGTTGGGCCAAAGGGTCTGTTTCCGTGCTGCAAACCTCTGGCTCCCAGATGTACTGGCTAACATTCCATTCCACCATCAGATCATTGAAAAGTTACAGCACAGAAGAAAGCCAGTTGACCCATCTTGTCCATGCCAACCTGAGGACTCCCTTTATAATACCCTCTTCCTGCAAGCTGGCCATAGCCCTGCGACTTACAGCACTGCTGGGTACCAAGGACATCCACTGGATTCTCCATGATTCTGCTTGACAAAATAGAATCATACAATCCCTACAGTACAGAAGAAGACCATTCACCCCATTGAGTCTGCACCAGCTACAATCTCGCCCTGGTCTTATTCCTGTAACCCCACGTATTTACCCTGCTAGTCCTCCTAACACTAGGGACAATTTAGCATGGCCAATGCACCTAACCTGCACATCTTTGGAGTGTAGGAGGAAATCAGAGCATCTGGAGCAAACCCACACAGACACGGGGAGAAGGTGCAAACTCCACACCATCACCTGAAGCTGGAATTGAACCCGGGTCTCTAGAAGTGTGAAGCAGCAGTGCTAACCACTGGGCCACTGTGCCGCCCCTAAAGCGTGACTCTTCCCGGATCTCCCTAGACATTCTCGCGCGTCCTTGCATGTATTTGCCCTCCCGTTCCACCTCTCCCCCTGTGCAATCTCTCTCCTTGTCTTCTCTGCTCCTGCCCACTGCTTTACTGCACCGCCTCGTGGTGAAGGGATTGGCCAGGAGCCCACCACTTAATGGTTGTCTCGGTGACTTCTTTGCCAGGTGTTACCCGGAAGAGCAGTGCGCCTCAGGCACTAGTCAACGCGAAGAAGGCTTCCCAGAAATGGGAGACGGTGGAACAGGATACGGAATGCTCGGAAACCTACAGCGAACGCAGTTATGTGGAGGCCCTTGGAGCAGGCGACTCAGGTACTGGGTGGACCTCAGCTGTGCCGAGGGTGGAACCAACAACGGTTTGTCTGTAATAGATTGGAGATTGCTGAGCAAGAGCAGGTTAGGAAGCCATTTCTCTGGGTTCTAAGAGGGGGAGAGTGCAGTGTGGCGATATTAGCGTTCAGAGCTGTACAGGGGTGCAGAAGCTGTCTGCTAAGATAAGTGCTTCAAATCCGTTGTCTTTGAGCAGAAGATTTTGATTTGATTTATTATTGTCACACGTATTATTATACTGTGAAAAGTACTGTTTCTTGTGCGCTATACAGAGTAAGCATACCGTTGACGGAGAAGGAAAGAAGCAGGAGTGCAGAATGTAGTGTTACAGACATAGAGTGTAGAGAAAGAGCAACTTAGTGCGAGGTAAGCCCATTCAGTAGTCTGACAGCAGCAGGAAAGAAGTTGTTCTTGATTCGGTTGGTATATGACTTCAGACTTTTCCACCTTCTTCCGTCAGGAAAAAGATAGAGAGAATGTCTGGGGTGCGTGGGGTCCTTAATGATGCTGGCTGCTTTGCCGTGGCAGTGGGAAGTGTAGACAGAGTCAACGGATGAGAGACTGGTTTGCATGATGGATTGGGCTACATTCGTGACCTTGCAGTCTTAGGCAGAGCAGGAGCCCATACCGAGCTGTGATACAACCAGAAAGAATGCTTTTTGAGATGCACCTCTAAAGGTTGGTGAGAGTCGTAGCGGACAGGCCAAATTTCATTAGTCTGAGAAAGTAGTGGCATTGGAGGGCTTTCTTAACTATAGTATCATTATGGGGAGACCAGGACTGATTGGTGATCTGGACATCTAAAAAAATTGAAGCTCTCGATCCTTTCCGTGCACCCCCTTTGATTTAGACAGGGGCATGTTCTCCTTTAAGCTTCCTGACTGTCTGAGTTCAGTAGTGGGGGTTGTGAGGCTGGTGCGATCGCAGAGATGGGGCTGATGGAATGAGAGAGCTGGAGACAGTCGGTGGTGGGAGGGTCGATTACCCAGCTACGGACATGGAGAAAATCTAAATGGTTCTGCTTGTAGGTTGCCAAGGTGACCCAGGCGATGGGATGGCTGCAACTGGCCGGGCGGTGTTTACGTTTCAAACCATCAAAAGGGCGGACAAGATGGCGAAGCTGGGTGAGTTTGAAGGGCAACGTCACGAGAGTGTGGGAGAGAGAGGGGCAAGATGGGAAAGGCAAGATCCCTAGAAATGGAAATGAGTGTTGGAGCTGTCGGTCTTCTCTCAGCTCATCACAGGTTTGTTCAGGCTTAGTGTTCGGATTTAACAGAGAGAATTTCAATACAGCACAGGATTAAATACAGAGTAAAGCTCCTTCTACACTGTCCCCATCAAACACTCCCAGGACAGGAACAGCACGGGTTAGATATAGAGTAAAGCTCCCTCTACACTAACCCCATCAAACACTCCCATGGGAGGTACAACATGGTGTTAGATACAGACTAAAACTCCCTCTATACTGTCTCCATCAAATGCTCCCAGATCAGGTACAGCACAGAGTTACATACAAAGCAAAGCTCCCTCTACACTGTCCCCATCAGACACTCCCAGGACAGGTACAGCACGCAGTTAGATACAGAGCAAAGCTCGCTTTAAACAGTCCCCATCAAACACTGCTAGGACAGGTACAGCATTGGGATAGATACAGGTAAAGCTCCGTCCACAGTGTCCCCCATCAAACGCTTCCAGGATAGCTACAGCATGGAGTTAAATACAGGGTAAAGCTCCCTCTACACTGTCCCCATCAAACAGTCCTAGGACAAGTGTAGCACGGGATTCGATACAGAGTAAAACTGACTCTACATTATTCCCATCATATGTGAAATGTTGTGCTAGTTACTAATAAGAAAGTTAGTGGGATTGTGGAGTGAGACCCCCTTTATTCTGTGGATGGGGTGGGGGGATTCTCTCAGTCCTTTATTTGGAAGGGGGATTAAGGCCATTGATAGTTAATTGCTCACCCGTCCTGTTTTGATGTGCAGCTTCTGAACTTGCCCAGACTCCCGGGAAAAATGTCACCTTCTGTGCAGGCGACAGGCGATTACCAACGGATCAGAGCCGGAATCAAGGTGAGTCGACAGATACGAAGCTGGACCTGCAAGTTGGAGTAACACGGGATAACTGGGATAATGACGACATTCAGGTAATATCCACTCTGTGGCTGGAGATGTGAGCCCTACCCCTGACCTTGGTCTGGGTGCTGCCATTCTCCAGTGCCTGGGCACTGTGGCAGGCAGTTTGCCTGTGAAGGCGTCACAGTCATCTCCGTTTTCTCTCCAAGTCTTGCCTTTCACTCTCTCAACTCCTCATCCCCTCCATCACCCCTCTCAATTCTCTGATCACCTCCTTCAGTATCACAGGACAGTGATTAGACTCCCAATCCAGATTGACGCTGGCTTTTCTCTATCTGGGCCCTAACCCAGGTACCAAGGTCAGTGTTGACCCCAGTTACTTGCTCCCAGCTGAGAGACTTCAGCGGTCGTATCAAGGCTGGGATTTCCAGTTTGCTAAACAACTGCTGCTGCTGAGGGCTGGAGAAATGCACGTGTCCCCTCGCCAGTCTCCTGGTCACAGCATCACAGCTGTTCCCACGCCACTCAAGAGCTGCCCCCCTGTCTGATTATTTTGGAGCTGAAGAAATCTGTTTTCTTTGTACTCCCCCAGGACAGCTGATCCAGGACAAGACCCCATCAAAGGTGAGTTTGGAGCAGTGCTGCATGCCTGATGTTGGGTTGCTCCCTTGGGTTTGCTTTGCAGTTACAGAGTAATGAATCTCACAGCTTCAGAGGATCAATTCTGGCAACCAGCTGTTAGAAACAGCATTTGATCCATGCTTTACCAAGCACTGGGAGTGTTTGGTGGGGACAGTGTAGAGGGAGCTTTACTCTGCATCAAGCTGTGTGCTGTACCTGTCCTGAGAGTGTTTGATAGGGGACAGTGTAGAGAGAGCTTTACTCTGTATCTAACCCCATGCTGTGTCTGTCCTGGGAGTGTTTGATAGGGGACAGTGCAGAGGGGGCTTTACTCTGTATCTAGCCCCATACTCTTCCTGTCGTGGGAGTGTTTGATGGGGTTAGTATAGAAGAAGTTTTACTCTGTGTCTAACCCCGTGCTATGCTTTACCCTGGGAACGTTTGATGGGGACAGTGCAGAGGGAGCTTTACTCTGTATCTAACCTTGTGCTGTACCTGTGTTTGAGGGGGAGCGTGTAGAGGGGAGTGTCTGCATGTGTCCCATGCAGTACCTATGTTTATCTCTGCTTTGCAACCTAGCCTTTTGAATATTACTAAGTGTCACGAGAAGAAGCTTTAACCTGTAACTGTGTTTGGTTAGAATAGCACAGACTGGTAGTGGTCTCAGGGCAGTGTGATGTATCACTCATTCCCTAACGCAGATTGTATTAGTTTGCAAGTTGATGACTGTTGTCTGCGATCGCTTTGTGCGTCCCAGGATGCAATACACATACTGCAAGGGTGGTTTTGTGTGAGTTGTACGTGCTCTGAATTGAGATTTCTGTCCACAGGGTAAGAGGCAGTTTGTGTCAACAACCCCTTACAGACTGCGGAAAAGGCTGACTGGTGAGTGTGGGGATTGCAGGGGTGTAACATGGGAACGCAGAGTGGGGGTGTGATGGGGAGCTGCACCCACTTACAGTGGGGGCTGTCCGTGAGATAGGGAGAGATCTGGTTGAGTAATTGTAGAGTGGTGTTTGTAACATTGTAAAATGCTAGGGAAGGAGGAAACAGTGCCTGGTCCTGTTTAAAGGTGGAATTTTTTCTGTGCTTAGAGAGTTTAAAAAAAAAATACAAGTACACAGAGCCCAGACTGAAACACTTGTGTCAAAAGGCCAAGCAGCAGGGTTACCAAGGCAATGGGCTTTGGAATGTGGCCAATCAATTTGAATACCAAAATTTAAATCTGATGATTTTGACAACCTAGGACCAGTTCTATTGTGGGAAATATTAATAAGTCACCATGGGTTTAAAAGGGAGACAATGGAACAAGAAGAGTGAGCAACCACCACAGCTCTCTGCTTTTGGAGAGAGGGGGAGAATCGCTAGGTCTCATAGCTTCATCCACGTTTTAGAGAAAATGCCATCTCGATAGCAAAGGTACCAATGAAGAAAGAAGTTCTAGACAAAAATCAACAGAGAAGGCCCAGAATATTCTGGAACCTGTTTGTAATTTAGAGAGTGACTAAATTTTCCTTTTTGTTAATGAATTATATTTATTGGAAAAGCATTCAGTGGAAATGTTGTTTTATTGGGGAATAGTTAATAGAAGGGTTTTATTCGGTTTGTTAATAACTTTGTTAATTTGTTCATAGTTGGTTAAATAATTGTTCAGTATTGATTTTAGAGTGTCGGAGTTATTTTATATTTAACCGTTAGGAGTTGCTGAAGAGCTGGTCACACCACTTCACACACACCTTTTACAGATTATAGGTCAGGTACTCCTCTTTGGGGATTTTGGTGTTAGTTCTCAGAGGGGGCAGGGGATCCACTCTGCTTTATAACAACTGTGACGACTGCCCTGTCTGACTTTAGCTGTTACATTTTTGGTCCAGACTCAGCCGATCTCAGCAGTGGCAGCGAGAGTGAATACTCTGCATCCGACTCTGAGGATGGAGAGGAATCTCCCCCCGGGGGCAACTCTGGTCGCACGATAATTCCAGAAACGGGAAGAACGCCGGCCAAGAAATCCAAAAAAGTGGCCCAGGTGAGCTCGGTGCTGCTCAGTGAGCCAGGCCTTACTCCCAGGGGAGAGCGGGGGTAGAAGGTGCTTTCATGGGCCACAACTGCACTCCCCCCCCGCCCCTCCAATGAGAGCTTTGTTGCAGGCTGGGCCCGGGGTCCAGGCTCAGAGTTTGGAGCTCAGGTGCGAGGCCTAGACTGCCAGGCTGGGGGATTAGGGCCCAACTCACAGCCAAAGCTCCCAGGCTCGGGGCCTTGGCTGCCAGGCTCGGAGATCAGGGTCCAAACTTGAGTTCATGCCCAGGCTCGAGGCCTAGCCTGCCAGGCTCGGAGTTCGGAGCCAAGGTAGTCAGGCTGAGAGTTGGGGCCCAGACTCGAGGCCCAGGCTGCCAAGCTCGGAGTTAGGAGTCCAAACTTGAGGCCTATGCTGCCAGACTTGGAGTTCATGCCCAAGCTCGAGGCCTAGTCTGCCAGGCTCGGAGTTCGGAGCCAAGGTAGTCAGGCTGGGAGTTGGGGCCCACACTCGGGGCCGAGACCGCCAGGCTTGGAACTCAGCCCAGGCTCCTAGCCTCGGGCCTCGGCTGCAGGGTCCGGGGCCCAGGTTCCCCGGACCTGCGATATTTATCCGTGCTAAGTAGGAATCCTGATGCCGGGATGAATTTCTTCCTGTGATTATGGATGGTGAGCAGACTGCCTTTTGGTGTGGTTTGTGCTCCGCCCTATTTTCACAACCAGCCTTGTAGCTTTTGATACTCTGTCTCCAGAGAAGATGAATGAATTGGCAGCAAGTCCCTGTGCTGGCTGTGAGGGAGATTTGCCAGCCTCTCCCCTCTTCCTGGGTCGCTGCGACTCACTGATGTCTCCTCTCCTCTTTTAGCCAAGCCACGTTGAACTTTACTTCGAAGCTCACAGCAGTTCAAAGGTCCTGACCTCTGACCGCACACTACAGAAGCTGCAGACCCCAAAACTGGATCAGGTGGGTGTTGTCAGGACTGCGATCGATTGGGTTTTGTTAGTCGAGGGTATTTAGGGATCAGAGAAGCTAGATGTTTGGATAGCGGGTGAGACAATGATCGACGCTGGTTAAATTCAATATTGTAACAACTGAAGGAGTTTCTCCTTTGAGTCAGATCGCTTTGTGTGGGGGTGTGGAGGAGACCAAATTGATCCTGTTATCCAACTAAACTGAAACCTATTCCCAGTTACTCACCTTAGTATGACAAACCAAATACACTGAACAAAGTGTTTCACTTTATTTAAAACACAAGATACCAATACTCACGCCAAGTCGTAAGAGTTGCAACGTTTCAACTCATTTAACCTTAACCCTCTGAACTTGCGCTGCTGCTTCACAGCTCCAGGGAACCTGGGTTCGATTCCCGGCTTGGGCCACTGTCTCTCTGGAGTTTGCACATTCTCCTCATGTCTGCATGGGTTTCCTCCGGGTGCTCCGGTTTCCTCCCACAGCCCAAAGATGTGTGGGTTTGGTTGATTGGTCATGCTAAAATTGTCCCTTGGTGTCCTGAGATGTATAGGTTTGGAGGAATGAGTGGGTAAAATATATAGGGATAAGGGGGTAGGGCCTGGTGGGATTGTGGTCAGTACAGACTTGATGGGCCGAATGGCCTCTTCCTGTACTGTAGGGTTTCTGTGATTATATTTCCAAATCAGGATGGCGAATGGCTGGGAGGGGAGCTTGCAGGTGGTGGTGGTCCCATGTATCTGCTGCCTTTGTCCTTGTAGACGAAAGTGGTTGTGGGTTTGCAAGGTGCTATCTATGGAGCCTTAGTGAATTTCTGCAGTGCATCTTACAGATAGTATATACTATTGAGTGTCAGAGGGAGTGGATGCGATGCCAATCAAACGGGACTGCTTTGTCCTGGCTGGAGACAAGCTTCTTGAGTGATGTTGGAGTTGTATCCATCCAGGCAAGTGAGGAGTATTCTTAAACACATCATTCTTCCCGTCTTGATGCAGGAGACTCTGGCGAGGTTACTGAGTGAAGGCGGTTCCCCCTTTGTGGACGAGCTCAAGTGGCTGGAGGACGAACACAAGAAACTCTTTCGCAAGTGGCTGTTGCAGTTACAGTGAGTACGACAAACAATAGCGACTCGATTCACCGATGGCGTGTCCGAGAATGTCGGGAGGTTGTTCGCTGCTCACCTGCTTTTCCCCCTCCGCCCCCCCCCCCCCCCCCCCCCCCCACCCTCCCGCCCACAGGTTGGGATTCAGTCTCGTGCTGTACGGCCTGGGCTCCAAGCGGGATTTGCTGGAGAGGTTCCGCTCCCGGATGCTGGAGGGGACGTTCCAGGTGGTGGTGAACGGATTTTTCCCGAGTATTACGCTCAAGTCGGTGAGTGCGAGCAGAACCGCTATGAAGTTTGGGGCGGCACAGTGGTTAGCGCTGTTGCCTCATGGCACCAGAGACCGGGGTTTGGTTCGTGGCTTGGGTCACTGTCTGTGAGGAGTCTGTGCCTTCTCCCAGTGTCTGTGTGGGATTTCGTCCGGGTGCTCCAGTTTCCTCCCCCACCCCAAAGATGGATTGGTCATGCTAAACTGCCCTTCAGTGTCGAGGGGGGGTTAGGAGGGGAAATGGGGATAGGTCTGAATGGGATTGTTGTCGGTACAGACTCGATGGGCCAAATGGCCTCCTTCAGCACTGTAGGATTGTATTCCATCAATCAAAACCGGGACACTGGTGGGGATAAGGTAGTGGTGCCTCTTCTCCCACCTGGTTGCTGTGGTGGAAGAGGCTGCACCTTTGTGGGCGAGGTGAGTTTGGATTGGGGAGAGATTGGGAGCTGGGATGGTTTGGAAAGAGGGGGGAAGGGATGTATTTTGGGGATCAGGAATCACATTCTGGGCTGACCGAAAGCTTGTTGTGCAACAGCGAGAGCCCGGGGCGGGGAGATGGTTGTGTTTTGGGGATCAGGAATCACGTTCTTGTTTGTGCTGCAGATTCTGAACTCCATAACCGAGGAGGTCTTAGGACACGATGGAAGCTTCCGGAACCCTGTAGACCAGCTGGCCTTCATCGTCAGGACGTTTAAAGAGGGTGAGCATTTGCCGAGTTTTTTCAGCGTTTACACCATCGGGGGTGGGGGGGCACTGACCCAGGGAGGTTGTGGGGGGGGTGTCATGGGGAGCAGGTGGGTGGGGGGGCAGTGAGGGAGGAGTGGGATGGTGTGTGTGTGTGTGGCTGGTCGGGGAGGGAGTTGGGGACTCGACCCTGGAGTCTGTGCCTCCGTGCTGGAGAGTTGGTTTATTTTGTGTTCCGGCTTAGCAGATTCCACGCTGGAACTTTATCTCCTCATTCACAACATCGACGGGCAGATGCTGCGGGGCAGCCGGAACCAGCAGGTACTGAGCCAGCTCAGCGCAACGCCAGGAATCCACCTCATTGCATCCATTGATCACCTGAATGCCCCGCTGAGTGAGTCAGCCTGAACTCTGCATGTCCGTGTGTGCACGCGTCTGTGTCTCTCTGTGCTGGCATGTGCACCCGTGGTGGGTGGGGAGGGGGAGGAATGGGAAGGGTGGTTGGGGGGGGAAATGGGAAGGGTGGTTGGAACATAGAACATTACAGCGCAGAACAGGCCCTTCGGCCTTCGATGTTGCGCCGACCAATTAGGAAAAAGCAATGACCCTCTAAACTAAACCGTTCCCTTTTCATCCATAAACTTATCTACTAATCTCTTAAACGCCACCAAACTTGGCGCATCTACAACTGAGCAGGCAAGGCATTCCATACCCTTACCACCCTTTGGGTAAAGAACCTACCTCTGACATCCGTCCTATAACTATCACCCCTTAATTTAAAGCTATGTCCCCTCGTGCTAGCTTTCTCCATCCTAGGAAAAAGGCTATCACTGTCCACCCTATCTAAACCTCTAATCATCTTACATGTTTCAATAAGGTCTCCTCTTAGCCGCCTTCTTTCTAACAAAAACAACCTCAAATCCCTCAGCCTCTCCTCATAAGACCTGCCCTCCATACCAGGCAACATCCTGGTAAACCTCCTCTGTACCCTCTCCAATGCCTCCACATCTTTCTTATAATGCGGGGACCAGAACTGCACACAATACTCCAAGTGCGGCCGCACTAGAGTTTTGTACAGTTGCAACATGACTTTGCGGCTCCGAAATTCAATCCCCCTACCAATAAAAGCTAAGACTCCATATGCCTTCTTAACAACCTTATCGACTTGACTGCCAACTTTCAGGGATCTATGCACAAATACACCAAGATCCCTCTGTTCATCAACACTATTAAGAATCCTACCATTAGCCCTATACTCTACACATTTATTATTCCTGCCAAAGTGAATTACCTCACACTTTTCCACATTAAACTCCATTTGCCACCTCTCGGCCCAGCTCTGCAACTTGTCCAAGTCTCCTCTGCAAACTATAACACCCCTCTTCACTATCTACCACTCCTCCGACTTTGGTGTCATCCGCAAATTTACTAATCCATCCTTCAATACCCTCATCCAGATCATTTATAAAAATTACAAACAGCAAGGGCCCCAAAACAGATCCCTGAGGTACACCACTTGTAACCAAACTCCACGATGAATAATATCGGAGGTTGGGGGGCGGGGGGTAACGGGAAGGGTGGTTGGGTGGGTAACGGGAAGGGTGGTTGGGTGGGGTAACGGGAGGAAGGGTGAGTTGGGTGGGGTAACGGAAAAGGGTGGTTGGGTGGGGTAACGGGAAGGAGTGGTTGGGGGGGGGTGGGTAAGGGAAGGGTGGTTGGGGGGGGGTAAAGGGAAGGGTGGTTGGGGGGGTGGGTTGGTAGTGATGGGACTGGGCTGGGGAACTCTGGTTGCTGAGGTGAGGGGAACATTCGTTGTGTGTGTGTGTGGGGGGGGGGGGGGTGTGGGGTGGGGTGCGGAAGCTGCTGGCCTTCCCCCTTTTTGTGTTCGGGAGACAGTGGGGGGCTTTGAGTGGGTGAGAATCCTCTCTGTGAGGGTGCTGTCTGACCCGGTTGTGTTGCGGTTTGTGTTTGGCAGTGTGGGACCAGAGTCGGAGCTGCCTCTTTAACTGGCTGTGGTATGAGGTAACGACCTTCAGACCCTACACGGAGGAGACCTCGTATGAGAACTCGCTGCTGGTGCAGCAGTCGGGAGCCTTGGCGCTGAGCTCGCTGACTCACGTACTGCGCAGTCTCACCCCCAACGCTAGGTAACTGGCAGGGGCCGGCGGAATCTGGGTGGTACAGGGACCTTTATGGAGGGTGGTGCTGGAGGGAATCTTATGGAGTTTGCTGTTGGTTTAAAGGCTGTACAAGACGGGTGGTGGGTGAGGGAGCAAGGACGAGAACCAGAAATATCCCAAGGCAGATAATTATTGGAACTCGGGATGAGGAAAAGTGGGGTCTATACTCATTGGAGTTTGGAAAAACGAGGGGATTTTATTGAAACAGATAAGATTCTGAGGAGATACTTGGAGGATGTTTCTTCTCACGGAAGATTCTCGTACTGGGGACACGGTTTGAAAATCGGGGCTCTCTCACCTTAGACAGAGATGAACAGGAATTTCCTCTGAGGGTCACGGGTCATTACTCTGGATTCTCTTCCTGAGAGCACAGGCAGGGCTGTATATATCCAAGACTGAGTTGGATAGATTTTTAATCGATAAGGGAGTCAAGATTAACGTGAAAGACAGGAAAATGGAGCCAACACCGCAGTCAGATCATCCTTAAAAGAAAGTGCTGGAAAATCTCAGCAGGTCTGGCAGCATCTGTAAAGTGAGAAAAGAGCTGACATTTCGAGTCCAGATGACTCTTTGTCAAGACTAAAAAGGCGCATAAAGAGGAAAATATTTATAAAGTTATTCTCCCTATGGGCTGCCATTAGCAGCCTCTCCCCTGGTTTCTGCAGTTGTGACTCATCTTTCATTTCCTCACCCTACAATATAAATATCTCCCACTTTTTATACGTTTTAGCTAAGGGTCATCTGGATTCGAAACGTCAGCTCTCTTCTCTCTCCTTACAGATGCTGCCAGACCTGCTGAGATTTTCCAGCATCTCCTCTTTTGGTTTCAGGTTCCAGCAATTTTCTTTTATCAGATCAGCCGTGATCTTCTAGAAAGATGGGGCAGGTTTGAAGGGCTGAATGGCCTACTCCTATCCTGTTCCTTGTGTTCTGACTCTCTCTCTTCTCCCGCAGGGGAATATTTAAGCTCTTGGCTCAGTTTCAACTGGAGAACAGGGATAACTCGTCTTACCCAGGTAAGGGTGGGCTGGTACCAGAGTGGGCAGAAATGGGGAGGGGAGTTTGGGGTGTGGTTGATGTGGGATGTGATGGCTCGGGTAGCCATGGGTTCAGGTTCTGTGGCAGGTCCAGGGTGATTGTAAACCTCAAATACTCGCTGCATGTCATTAATGCTTTCATGTGTGACCTTAATGCAGGAGGGTCAGAGAATGCCGTCTGTCTGCTATGGGCTCTCGCAGCGTGGACTCTGGGTGTGGGGCTTCCGGGTGCAGGGTGGTGCTCCTGGTGAGGCTTCTGGGTGCGGGGTAGGGGGGGCACTCCCGGTGGGGCCTCTGTGTGCAGAGTGGGTGTGCTCCCTCAGGTGCAGGGCACTCTTGATGCAGTCTCTGGGTGCGGGGAGCTCTCGATGCAGTCTCTGGGTGTGGGGTGCTCCTAGTACCAGCTCCGCTGTGGGCACTCCTGGTGATATCTACCTGGGTTTTCAATGGGTCATTGATCTCTGTAGAAAAACCGGTGAATTTTTGGCTCTGTGATTGTCTCTCTCATAATTCTCACTAAAATCCAGTCTCTCTCCGCTCTCAGGCCTGTCCTTCCAGGATTTCTACCAGCGTTGCCGCGACGCCTTCCTGGTAAATAGCAACCTCACCCTGCGGGCACAGCTCACCGAATTCCGAGACCACAAACTCATCAGGAATAAAAAGGTGAGGCCAGAGTCTGGTGAGGAGCCAACCGTCCCAGGGGAAGAATTCCTGCCTCTTTTACCCCAATGTGGCCCCATCAGTGAAGGATCACCGCTACTGAGACTAGTTCCATTCTGGATTAATTAATGGAATTTAAATTCTGTGGTAAGATTTGAATCCATGTCCCCAGAGTGTGAACCTGAGTCCCTGGGGTACCAATCCCGCAATGTTACCACTGCCCCGTCAACTCCTCCTACTTTGATGCTTGTAAACCGGCCATGGTTAACTTATAGAATGCCTACAGTGCAGAAGGAGGCCATTCGGCCCATTGAGCGTGCACCGACAACAATTCCATCTAGGAACTAACTCCGTAACCCCATGCATTTATCTTAGCTAGCCCCCCTGACAATAGGGAAGATTTAGCATGACCAATCCACCTAATCTGAACATTTTTGGACGGTGGGAGGAAACTGGAGCACCCGGAGGAAACCCGTGCAGACACAGGGAGAATGTGCAACAGACAGAGACCCAAGTTGGGAATCGAACCCAGGTACTGGCACTGAGGCAGCAGTGCTAACCACTGTATTGCCAGGTCGCACTACTGTGTTAACTATCAGCAGTTGTAGCCAGGGAAGTGGGTCAATGTCTGTTGGATTGGCACAGTGGTTAGCACTGCTGCCTCACAGTGCCAGGCTTGGGTTTGATTCCCGGCTTGGGTCACTGTCCGTGTGGAGTCTGCACGTTCTCCCTGTGTCTGCATGGGTTTCCTCCCACAGTCTGAAAGACGTGCCGGTTAGGTGAATTGGACATGCTGAATTCTCCCTCAGTGCACCCGAACAGGCGCTGGAGTGTGGTGACCCAGGGGATTTTCACAGTAACTTCATTGCAGTGTTAATGCAGGCCTGCTTGTGACAATAATAAATAAACTTGAAACTTCAGTCAGCTGTTTGAATTTGCCAGGGTGCTGACGGTGTCGAGTATCTCCTCATCCCCGTCGATTCGGCAACACTGGGCGACTTCCTCGAAACGGAGGAGCGAGCGACCAAGACTGGATAGGGAAAATCCCAAGGAGCAGAGAACCAGGAAAGACGCAAGCTCCAGACCTCAGTCGCTGCGACATCTACACTGCCTGGTGTCGGATGCGGGGCATCGGAACGGAAATTTTGTAACCCCATCAACCTTGCTTGCTGATTACCCAAGTGCCCAGTAACCAGGTTAACCCAGGCTCACGTTCCAGGAGTGAGAGAGAGAGGCTGGAGTTTAGTGGTTGGGTTTCGAGTGTTCTCCCCTCTTCCACAGGACAATGTTTTTGAATGGTTCGTTTTGTCCGTTCTGTCAGGACGTTCTGTGTATTTTATTTGCTCTAGAATGTTCTAAGTCCGATGTTTGAAATCTCCGCTGGCTGACTTTACTGTTATTAGCAAAAGTTTTGTAAAATAAAAGACAATTTCTATTAAAAAGATGTTTTGCACTCTGACGCGACCTGTATTTGTGAAGCACATTGAAGTTGAATTTCGTCACCGTGCGCCCACCCTCACTGCCCTCTGGCTGAGCTAGCTGTCCTGTTTGAGAGATCTCTGTACGTGTACAATGTATTTAACCCACCTTCTGCTGCCGGTGCAATCATCCATCCCGTTGCTGTCTGCTTTTCTGAACTGTTCCCTCTCCAGACACACTTCCCTTCCCAGACACACTTCCCTCCCATTGAGAAAGGCAGCTCCCGTAGAATTCCATCAGCACAGGAGGAGGCCATTCGGCCCATTGAGTCTGCACCGCCAACAATCCACCTAAGCACGTTCCCTATAATCCCACATATTTGCCCCGCTAATCCATCTCACCTACACATCCCAGGACACTAGCCATGCTAAATTGCTTAATCTAGTGAATGGGAAGAAACTGGAGCACCCAGCGGAAACTCATGCGGACACGAGGAGAATGTGCACACAGCCAGTGACCCAAGCCGGGAATCAAACCCTGGTCCCTGGAGCTCTGAGACAGCATTGCTAACCACTGTGCCATCCTCAAACATCCCCAAGTGCTCAACAAAACCTCTCCCTCCTCACCAATTGCCTCCTCAGCTTCTCCTTTCAAGTCCTCCGACTTTCTAAATTTCCCGCAGCTTGAATCTTGTTGTTTTGGATTTCCTCGGGACTGGAAGGAATCTTAACAGGTCAGCACTGAGGTCTGACGTGACTTGCGGTAAATTATTCCCTCCTTCCCCACCCTCAACTGGGCTGCGGTTTCCGACACAGCTCGATCGTGCCACCATTGCGTGGGGCCCCTCCTGTGCCATCCCGCTGGCTGGGGCTGCTGTTACCTCCACACCCCCATCCCCTCCCACTCTTCTCCAAGCACCAGCCGTGGATACACTTCGTGCCTCAGACACACACACGTCCTGCTGGTTTCCGTTCCTCTGCCCGTTAGTGAAGCAGACTGGTTCTTCCAACAATGCTTTTGTGGTTCTCAATTCCAGATATTTCAAGGTGAGAGGGGAAAAGTTGAAGGGAAATAGGTGGGTGAGGCTTTTCGGGATGGGTGCCTGGAACGTGCTGCCAGAGGAGGTGATAGAAGCAGGAACCTGAGTGGGGTATCTGAATGGGGAGGGAAATGGACCAAGTGAGGGTAGAAGGTTTTTTTTTTACTTAGTTTAGTTAGGGCATCAAGGTCAGCATGGGTTTGAAGGGCCTATTCCTGCGCTGGACTTTTTATAAACTGCCCAATGCTGAACCTGACTGTTTTGCAGCCTTTGTGTTCTTTATGATTCCAAAACTGAGTTCCAACTGGTCACCTCTCCATCACCCAGCTGCCCCCCCCCCCCTCACGAATATAAACTCACCCAAACCCTATCCCTCGATCTGCCTCACCCCCTTGCCCCACCCAGCCCCTGGCTGACCCACTTTGTGCTCTGGCAAAGCCTCCTATGGCCCTGCCCCTCTCCATCTCGGTAACCTCTGACCTCTACACTCTGGCTTCTAACCTGCTGCCAGCATTGAAAGTTGACGTGCAGATCCAGCAGAGAAATGGTACGGCAACTTCGATCGCACGGGGAGTTGAATAAAGAAAACTTTGCTGCTGTTGTATGGAGCCTTGGTGGGATTGCAGCTGGAGTATTGTATGCAGCTTTGGTCTTTTCACTTCAAGGAGGATATAGAGTTTGCATCTATTTGTTTATTAGTGTCAAGTCAGCTTACGTTAACACTGCAATGAAGTTACTGTGAATATCCCCCCAGGTGCCACACCAGTTCAGATTCACTGAGGGAGAAGTTAGCATAGCCAATGCACCCTAACCAGCACTGTGGGAGGAAACCAGAGCCCTGAGAGGAAGCTCATGCAGACACGGGGAGAATGTGCGGACTCCGCACAATCAGTGACCCAAGCCGGGAATCGAACCCAGTTCCCCGGCACTGTGGGGCAGCAGTGCTACCCACTGATGCGGCTCAATGTTCTTGTTTAATAACACTTCTATGAAGAGCCTTGAGTGCTCTTACTGCATGAGGGGCGCCACATAAATGAAAAGTGTTTGTTCAACGAACTTAGCTGCTTTATTAGTGAGTCGTACTGGGGACGGAGGAGCAATGAGCTGTGATACCACCTGGGGGCAGTCTATCACCACGCGGCCCAGTCTGTAAACACAGTAAAAAGTCTCACAAAACCAGGTTTGTCCTGAAAGCTGGTGGTGTTTACTACCAAATAAACCTTTTGGACTTTAATCTGGTGTTGTGAGACTTCTTACTGTGTTTAGCCCAGCCCAATGCTGTCAGCTCCACATCATTGCAATCTGTAAACCAGAGATAAGAGAGTGGGACACGTTGCTCCTTTGGAGGTTCTGCGCACGGATTGAAAACACTGTGAGATGTCGCAGTTCTGAAAGTGTCACTCTGTGTCAGTGCCACACATCTCATCCACATCAATATCGGATACCCCACCAGCCTTGCTGGAACTCCATTCGAGACAGCAGGCAGCGGAAACTGGATCACAGTAACTTACACTCCAGCTCCTTTCAATGTTTAGACTGGAGTTGACACCAGCTGTCGTTGGATGGCCCCAGTGGTATTATCGCTAGATTATTAATCCACGAACTCAGCTAATGTTCTGGGGACCTGGGTTCGAATCCTGCCACGGCAGCTGGTGAAACTGGAATTCAATACCTGGAATCAAGAATCTACTGATGATCATGAAATCATTGTCGATTGTCGCAAAAACCCATCTGGTTCACTAATCTCCTTTAGGGAAGGAAATGCAGCAATATTGCTTCAACAGCGCCTTCCAGACACACAAATCTCAGTGTCAGAGGGACTAGCTAGGATAAATGCAGGGGGTTGCGGGAATAGGGCCTGGATGGGATTGTGGTCGGTACAGACTCGATGGGTCAATTGGCCTCCTTCTGTAGGGATTCTATGAAGATCTGACCCCCAGTCCACATTGTCGTTTTCCCCTCTCCCTGCCCCCACACTGTTGCTCTGAGCTAAGTTCCCATCCCACTAAAATGGCTCAGAATGTGACCTTACCTATCCAAACCCTTTGATATTAAAACAGTTCCTCCCCCTCACCCACCCATCAGGTACTGACCCCATGCCCTAGCCTTCAAATCTGCTTTAATTTCTTCTTCCCTAACCCCGCTCCACCAATCTATTCAAAATCAAATGCACCCTTAACTACTCTGTCCTTGCAAATACCACCCCATATTGATACTCTCTGCTGAGAGTTTAAACATAGAGGGTTAAATGTAGAATGGCACGGTGGCACAATGGTTGGCACTGCTGCCTCACAGCGCCAGGGGCCTGGGTTCGATTCCCGGCTTGGTCACTGTCTGTGTGGGGTTGTGTACGTTCTCCCCGTGTCTGCGTGGGTTTCCTCTGGGCGCTCTGGTTTCCAAAGGTATGCAGGTTAGGCAGATTGGCCATGTTAAATTGCCTCTTGGTGGCAGGGGTAAATGTATGGGCTTACGGTGACAGGGTCTGGTTGGGACTGTGGTCGGTGCAGACTTGATGGGCCGAATGGCCTCCTACTTCTCTGTATGATTCTATGTGACTTCTCTGTTGTCCAGCTCAGCAGAACTAACCCTGGCCCAATTCCAATCTGCTTTATTCAATACGACAGCACAATCACAAGAGCTCCCTACTTAGAATCTTGGAATAGATTCCTTACAGAAGGAGGCCATTTGGCCCATTGGATCGGCATTGGCAACAATCCCTTCCAGTCTCTATCCCCATAACCTCATGTATTTACCCTAACTAAGGGCAATTTAGCATGGCCAATCCACTTAACTGGCATATCTTTGGAGGAAATCGGAGCACCCGGGGGAAACCTACAAAAAGCACATAGAACACTACAGCACAAACAGGCCCTTCGGCCCACAAGTTGCGCCGATCATACACATACCTACTAGGCCATAGAACTATCTATAACTCCCAATGCCATTTAATCCCATCTACTCATCTAGAAGTCTTTTAAAAGACCCCAGCGAGTTCGTCTCTACCACCACCAATGGCAACCGATTCCATTCGCTCACCACTGTCTGAGTGAAAAACTTACCCCTAACATCTCCTTGCCCCCTAGCACCTTAAACCTGTGTCCTCTCATAGTGACCATTTCAGCCCTGGGAAATAGCCTCTGAGAATCCACCCTATCTATTCCTCTCAACCTCTATCTTATAAACCTCTATCAGGTCGCCTCTCAACCTTCATCTCTCCAGGGAGAAGAGACCTAGCTCCCTCAGCCTATCTTCATAGGGCATGCCCCCCAATCCAGGCAACATCCTTGTAAATCTCCTCTGCACCCTCTCAACGTGCAACATTGAACGTGCAAACTCCACACAGACTCAAGCCAGGAATCGAACCCGGGTCCCTGGCACTGTGAGGTAACAGTGCTGACCACTATGCCATCGTCGCACTAGGTGGCCATAAGTCCAATCGCCCTGGAAACCCTTAGTGGGCCCTCTGTCGCCAGTGGAAACAAGCATGGTAGGCCCCACCCCTGAGGCCAGCTGCGATAATGGCCGCTCGCATTATGGAGATGTTGTTAGTTGGGTTGATCCCCAAGCTAAATATCAACTTGCAGTTAATTGTCCATCAAATAATGGAAAATCAGTGGTTGCTGTGGTGATAATTCAATCAATCTTAATGGTAGGAGGAGTGTGCTGCCCCCTAGGGAGGATGTGTGCTTGGAGTGAAGTGGTATCTGGATAGGAATGAGAATGCTTCCCCAGTTTCAGCCCCTCTCGGTGTGCTGTGTGCGTAGTAAAGAGGAGATAACACAACTGCTCCTGACAGTTCCACCGCAGTTAATTTACTGGTGTAGTGTTATTGAAGAACCACTCAAAGGTTAATTCCCCGATCCCCGTGACAACTGACTGACTCATGTTCCCCCAGCGACCGGCTATAAAAAGTGACCAGCTGCGTCTCAATAAGGCCCAGGCAGCCTCGTATCCAGCAGCTGATCGCTCACAGAGGCGGCGAGCTGGTGATGTGGGTTGTTTGTGTGTACGGAGACGTGAGGCAGTGTTAGGGTCTCCCACCCTCCCCACAGCACACAGACCACAACTGTTCACAAAACAGTTCAGTGCACTCTGTCCATACCCGTCGGAAAGAAACCTCTTCCCTGAATTCTCCCCCTCTGTCCCCTCTCCTTCAAATATTTATCCACTCCCCTTTTAACCAGGTGTCTACCCCCCCCCCCACCCCCTCCCAGAGGCAAAGCAGTCTCTGTACACATTGGAGCTTAGAAGGTTGAGGAGGGATCTTATAGATTCTTACAAGATAATGAAGGGGATAGATAGGGTACAGGTAGAGAGATTCTTCCCGATTAGGAAGAATAGCAGGACTAGAGGCACAACCTCAAAATAAGGGGGGGGGGGCACTTTAGAACGGACTTGAGGAGGAATTTCTTCACTCAAAGGATGGTGAGTCTCTGGAATTCTCTGCCCGTTGATGTGGTGGAGGCTATCTTGCTGAATATGTTTAAGTCACGGGTAGATAGACAAGGGAATTAAGGGTTATGGGGAGAAAGTAGAACTGATCCTCTTCAGATCAGCCATGATCTTATTGAATGTTGGGGCAGGCTCGAAGGGCTACTCAAAGATCAAAGAACAAAACAGCACGGGAAACAAGCCCTTCGGCCCAACGAGCCTGCGCCGCCACCCCGATGTTCTCACCTCTACCCGTGATGTTTATAGATCTATGGATTAAAAACCAAATTTGAGACAATTTAGGGAGAATTTGTTTTGCCAATTAGCCTAAGAGCACATCTTTGGGATGTGGAGGAAACCGGAGCACCCGGAGAAAACCCACGCAAGCACGGGGAGAATGCGCAAACTCCCACAGACACAGGCCCAAATCCATGTATCTGCACAGCACAGCGATAGTCACTGAGCTGTCGTGTTGCCTATCAAATGGTCCAGGTCAAGCATACACTAACAACGAGAAGCACTAGGATACTCTCGGAAAAAAATATCCACAACCATGCATGCCCCTCGTTAGACAACAAGGTGGACCAAAGCACCTATAGGATAAAAACTGCTCCTATTTCTTATGTTCTGACAGCTCTGTGTGAATAAACTCCCACAAAACCCACCTTTCATCAGTTTATAATGGATTCCCAGCCCCCGACACCTCATCACTACTTTCTAATCGTAGCACAGCTTGGGTATGGCTCTTGCTTATTTCTTTTAAAGTTTATTTATTAGTGTCACAAGTTGGCTTACTTCGCAGCTCAGATTATCAGAGGGACGTATTTTACACAGAGGGTGGTGGGGGTCTGGAATGCACTGCCAAGCAGGGTGGTGGAGGCGGACATTCTGGGATCGTTTAAGACTTACCTGGATAGTCACGTGAGCAGACTGGGAATGGAGAGATACAAAAGTTGGACCAATGAGCGGTGCAGGCTTGGAGGGCCGAAGGGCCTGTTTCCTGTGCTGTCTTGTTCTTTGTTCTTACATTAACACTGCAATGAAGTGACTGTGAAAATCCCCTAGTCGCCACATTCCGGCGCCTGTTCGGGTACATTGTGGGAGAATTTTAGCATGGCCAATGCACTCTTTGAGACTGTGGGAGGAAATCGGAGCACCAGGAGGAAACCCACACAGACATGGGGAGAATGTGCAGACTCTGCACAGACAGTCACCCAAGTCATGAGTCGAACCTGGGCTCCTGGTGTTGTGAGGCAGCAGCGCTAACCACTGTGCCACCGTGCTGCCGCACTGTTGTCAGATGTGGAAAGAAAGGGATTTTGGTGAAGGGACTTCTACCTCCGAGGACTTACTACAGTCAGCCTGCGGAATTCTCTGCCACAGAAAGTAGGTCAGGCCAAAATATGTGTTGCACCTGAGTCCCCTCCTACCTTGTCCTTCCAACCTTATCGACCTAACCTGGAGCGGCGCGGTAGCACAGTGGTTAGCGCTGCTGCTTCACAGCTCCAGGGTCCTGGGTTCGATTCCCAGCTGGGCTCACTGTGGAGTTTGCACATTCTCCCCGTGTCTGCACGGGTTTCGTCAGGTTGCTCCGGTTTCCTCCCGCAGTCCAAAGATGTGGGGGTTAGGTTGATTGGCCATGCTAAATTGCCCCTTAGTGTCCAGGGATGCGTAGGTTAAAGGGATTAGTGAGTATAATGTACAGGGATATGGGGGTAGGGCCTGGGTGGGATTGTGTTCGGTGCAGACTCGATGGGCCAAAGGGCCTCTTTCTGCGCTGTACGGTTCTATGATTCTTCTGTTCCTTTCTTCCTCATGAGCTTGTATTACTTCTCCTATCACGCACCTACGCTATTTTGCCTCAAGCTGGCTCCCCCCACCATTCCTGGTAAATCTACAATATACATTCTGTGTGGTTTAATCTCCTGTAATCCCTTGAGGGGTGGGGGTGATCAAACAACTGGACTCAGACCTTGAACTGTTGTTGAATCATTATTTCATAGAAATCAGTAATCGTTTAGATACATGTACGGGCTGGGAATGGAGGGATACGCACAGCATAGAGGCAAAAGGTCTTTCATTTGGAAAAGTGTCTTGTGTTGGTGGGTGAAAGGGCCTGTTCCTGCACTGTTTTGTGTTCAATCAGTTTTATCAGCCTCTTAGATCAGAGTTCTTACTATTAGCAGTTTGAGTAATCGCCCCGTAACACCTCTTCCTGGAGACGTCTTGTCCATTGTAATTACTTCGTGCTATGGGACCATAGATTCATGGCCTTAGGTTGAATGTGCTTATCTTACAATGTGTAGGGAGTTTGTAGCGAGTTCTGGGGGAGATTCTGACATCTATTAATACCTAGAAACTGAAGCAAGTTGAAATCCCCATTGTGTAATAATGTATTTAAGAGAAAAAAAGAGAATTAAAAGGACAAAGAGTGAGAATCATAGAATCCCTACAGTACACAAGGAGGCTATTCAACCCATCGAGTCTGCACCCACCACAATCTCACCCAGACCCTATCCCTCTAATCCCATATAACTACCCTGCTAATCCCTGGGAATTTCATTGCAGTGTTAATGTAAGCCTTACTTGTGACTAATAAATAAAAAAAAACTTTAAAACTAAATCCCCCTGTCACCAAGAGTAACTTTAGTATGGCCGATCGACCTAACCCGCATGTCTTTGGACTCTGGGAGGAAACTCAAGCAGAACATGGGAGCACGTGTGGACACCACGCAGACGTTGACCATAGCCAGGAATCAAACGTAAGAACATAAGAAATAGGAGCAGGAGTCAGCCATCCAGCCCCTCGAGCCTGCCCCGCCATTCAATCAGATCACGGCTGATCTGAATTGGATCAGTTCCACTTTCCCGCTTCCTCCCCATAACCCTTAATTCTATCAGAAACCTATCTACCCGTGACTTAAATATATTCAGCAAGGCAGCCTTCACCACTTCAATGGGGCAGAGAATTCCAGATATTCACCACCCTTTGAGTGAAGAAGTTCCTCCTCAACTCCGTTCTAAACTGCCCCCACCTTATTTTGAGGCTGTGCCCCTCTAGTCCTGCCATCCTTTCTAAGTGGGAAGAATCTCTCTCCCTCTACCCTATCCAGCCCCTTCATTATCTTGTAAGTCTCTATAAGATCCCCCTTCAGCCTTCTAAACTCCAATGAGCAACTTAACATGTCCAATTAACCTCACCCGCACATCTTTGCATCGGTTTCTTCCCACAGTCCAGACCGGGGAGAATGTGCAAACTGCACACAGTGATCCGAGGCCAGAATTGAACTCGGGCGCTGTGAGGCAGCAGTGCTAACCACTTTACCACCGTGCTACCTGTAAAACCTTTCTAGAGATTATATATCTATATTCTATATTAGGCTAAGCACAAAGACAGGCTCGATTACAGACCAAAACGAGATCTTGTGGAGGCATCTGATATCAGCGTTTGATAAGATCCCACATACAAGGCTTCCGGAGAAGGTGAGAGGGCATGGGATCCAAGGGGCTTTGGCCTCGTGGATCCAGAACTGGCTTGCCGGCAGAAGGCAGAGAGTGCTTGTGGATGGGTCTTGTTCTGCATGGAGGTCGGTAACCAGTGGAGTGCCCCAGGGATCTGTTCTGGGACCCCCGCTGTTTGTCATTTTCATAAATGACCTGGATGAGGAAGTGGAGGGATGGGTTAGCAAGTTCGCCGACGATACAAAGATCGGTGTTGTTTTGGATGGTCTGGAGGGATGCCAAAAGTTGCAGCGGGACATAGACAGGATGCAAGACTGGGCGGAGAAGTGGCAGATGGACTTCAACGCAGATAAATGTGTAGTGGTCCATTTTGGCAGGAATAATGGGATGAAGGAGTACAATATAAGGGGTAGGAGTCTTAGCTGTGTTGTAGAGCAGAAGGATCTCGGGGTCCGGGTCCATAGGACTCTTAAATCGGCCTCACAGGTGGAGGAAGTGGTCAAGAAGGCATATGGTGTACTGGCCTTCATTAATCGAAGAATTGAGTTCAGGAGTCAGGAGGTAATGATGCAGCTCTATAAGACTCTTGTCAGACCCCAGTTGGAGTATTGTGCGCAGTTCTGGTCACCTCATTATAGGAAGGACGTAGAGGCTATTGAGAGGGTTCAGAGGAGATTTACAAGGATGCTGCCTGGATTGGGAGGCAGGCCTTATGAAGATAGGTTGAGGGAGCTGGGACTCTTCTCACTGGAGAGACGTAGGTTGAGAGGCGACCTGATAGAGGTTTATAAAATGTTGAGAGGAATAGATAGGGTGGACTCTCAGAGACTATTTCCCTGAGCGGAAATGGTCAATACAAGAGGACACAGATTTAAGGTGCAGGGAAGCAAATACAAAGGAGATGTCAGGGGTAGGTTTTTCACTCAGAGGGTGGTGAGTGAATGGAACCGACTGCCGTCGGAGGTTGTTGAGGCAAACTCACTGGGGTCTTTTAAGAGACTTCTGGATGAGTATATGGAAAAGAATAGGATAGGGGGTTATAGATAGGTCTGTGGATTGGTAGATGTGATCGGCGTAATTCGTGGGTCGAAGGGCCTGTTTGTGCTGTGTTGTTCTATGTTCTATGTTCTATCACCCAAGTTCTAAACTTTGCATCTATCTTCACCAAACAAACTATCAGCCATTTATGGAATCATTGATGGGATTATTAAAAGCTAAACTGAGAAATCACAGTGGTAGAGTGGTTAGCACTGCTGCCTCACAGCACCCGGGTTCAATTCTGGCCTGGGATCACTGTGGGGAGTCTGCATGTTCTCCCCGTGTCTGGACTCTGGGAAGAAACTCACGCAAAAATGTGCGGGTGAGGTTAATTGGACGTGTTAAATTGCCCCTTGGTGTCAAGGGGATTAGCAGGGTAAACACACAGGTTTAAGAGCAAAAGGTCAGGGTGGGATTGTGGTTGGTTCAGATTCGATGGGCTGAATGGCCTCGCCCTGCACTGTAGGATTCTATAATTTACGACCCATTGGTAGGAGCACTGACAATTCACTGGACTAATACCATTAATGGGCAGGTTGCTTTATGCGGAAAGGTTGGAGAGATTAAGTTTGTATCCATTAGAATTTGGAAGAGTAACTTGCATTTGATTGAAACCTTTCAGACGCTGAGGGGTATTTGACAAGGAGAATGTGGAGAGAATATTTCCTTTTGTTAAGAGAATCTTAATGGGGGTCACTGTTTAAAAATAAGACGGATTTTTGTTTTCTTTGAGATTCTCTTCCTCAAGATGCATCGGAAGCCACATCTCTGAATAATTTTAAGGCTGAGCTAGATAGATTCTGGATTAACAAGGGGGTGGAAGATTATTGGGGGGTTTGGCAGGAATGTGGGGTGAAGATCGGCTGTAATGTTACTGAATGATGGAGCAGGTTTGAGGGACCGAGTGGCCTTCTGCTCTTAATTCATATGTTCGTATGAATGACTAAATATAGGGCCACTCACAGGATCATTGACTGATCTATTGGCAGAGACATGTCAAGTAGATGTTGCCCTGGAGAGAGACTCACAGATTGAACCATGGTCAGTTCCATTGGCTGTTTGATCGATAGAAAAGCCATTGATAAAACTAGGTCAAAACTAGGTGATAGAATGATTTACAGTTGATAGAATCATACAGAGCAGAAGAGGCCCTTTAGCCATCGACACGTGAGAAGCACCTGACCTCCCACCTAATCCCAATTTACCGACTCTTCAAATCCTTAGAATCATACAATCCCTACAGTGCAAAAAGAGACCATTCAGCCCATTGAGTCTGTACTGACCACAATCCCATCCAGGTCTATCCCCACGACCCCATGCATTTACTCTAGCTAGTCCCCCTGACACTAAGGGGCAATTTAGCACAGCTAATCCACCTAATCTATACATCTTGTGATACTAAGGGGCAATTTAGCATGGCCAATTCATCTAACCTACAAATCTTTGGACACTTAGGGGCAATTTAGCATGGCCAATCCACCTAACCTGCATATCTTTGGACACTTAGGGGCAATTTAGCATGGCCAATCCACCTAACCTGCATATCTTTGGACACTTAGGGGCAATTTAGCTTGGCCAATCCACCTAACTGCACATCTTTGGATACTAAGGGGCAATTTAGCATGGCCAATCCACCTAACCTGCACATCTTTGGATACTAAGGGGCATTTAACATGGCCAGTTCATCTAACCTACAAATCTTTGGACACTTAGGAGCAATTTAGCATGGTCAATCCACCTAACCTGCACATCTTTGGATACTAAGGGGCAATTTAGCATGGCCAATCCCCCTAACCTGCACATCTTTAGATACTAAGGGGCAATTTAGCATGGCCAATCCCCCTAACCTGCACACTTTGGATATTAGGGGCAATTTAGCATGGCCAATCCCCCTAACCTGCACATCTTTGGACATTTAGGGACAATTCAGCATGGCCATCACCTAACCTGCACATCTTTGGATATATAGGGACAATTTAGCATGGCCAATCCACCTAACCTGCATATCTTTGGACACTTAGGGGCAATTTAGCATGGCCAATCCCCCTAACCTGCACATCTTTGGACATTTAGGGACAATTTAGCATAGCCAATTCACCTAACCTGCACATCTTTGGACACTAAGGGGCAATTTAGCATGGCCAATCCACCTAACCTGCACATTTTTGGGATCTTTTGCTCACAGCCTTGAACCAGGGAGAAAGCTTCAGAGAAAAACTGACCAAGCCACAGACAAATCCATGGATCGATTTGCTACTGAGCAGGAAACCGCCGGGAGATTTGGATTCTGCTTTGCCCAAAACACACTCCATCATCATCATTGCACTTGACAGGAAGCCTTGGGTTGAAGCAAAGGAGGGCAGACAATGTTGAAGGCTTATTATTTTTAAACAGTGACCCACAAGAGGAAACATCCTCTCCACATCCACCCTGTCAATCCCCCTCAGGATCCAAAAGGTTTTAGTCAAGATTTCTCTTACACTTCTAAACGCCAGTGGATACAAGTCATCCAGTGGGCACAGTGGTTAGCACTGCTGTCTCACAGCGCCAGGGATCTGGGTTCAATTCCAGGCATGGGTCACTGTCTGTATGGAGTCTGCACATTCTCCCAGTATCTGTGTCAGTTTCCTCTGGCTGCTCCGGTTTCCTCCCACACTCCAAAGATGTGGGGGTTAGATTGATTGGCCGTGCTAAATTGCCCCTTAGGGTCAGGGAATTGGCAGGATAAGTTGCGGGAATTGGGCCCTGGGTTGGATTGTGGTCGGTGCAAATTCAATGGGCTGAATGGCACAGTAGAAATTCCACCTTCTCTTTCCTTCAAGCCTCAGCACACCTATGGATTGAGCCATTGACCATGACATGGGCAAATCCAGGAAGATAACCATAAACACTGCCAGGTATAGAACCAGGGTGACACAGATAAGAGCTAAAGCTGCATCAGGTCACGGATAATGAAATGGGCAGGATGAAGACTGAGCCAATATAAAGCCTTTAACAAAGCAAGGATCAGCACCACAGACTGAGCCATAGAGCAAGTCAAGGCAACACAGAGAGTGGAGATATTTAAACACATTGATATGATATAAAATCAATGCATAAAATCAAAACCTTTATTTGTGCACAGTTCATCAACAATGGCCAACAAATGAGATAAGAGACATTATCAAGCTAAAAAAGATTACAGAAAGGAAGTTTGATGAGGACTTGTCTGTTGAGGTAGTATGGGCTGAGATTAGAAACAGGAGAGGAGAGTTGGGAGTCTTTTATAGACCTCCTAAAAGTTCTAGAGAGGTTGAGGAAAGGATTGCAAAGTCAATCCTGGACAGGAGTGAAAGTAATAGGGTAATTGTTATGGGGGACTTTAACTTTACTAATATTGATTGGAATAGCTATAGCTCTAGCTCGTTAGAGGGGTCAGTTTTTGTACAAAGTGTGCAGGAAGGTTTTTTGACTCAGTATGTAGATAGGCCAACTAGAGGTGAGGCTACATTGGATTTGGTGCTGGGCAATGAGCCAGACCAGGTATTAGGCTTGGAAGTTGGTGAACATTTTGGTGATAGTGACCACAATTCGGTTACGTTCACCTTAGTGATGGATAGGGATAGGCATGAAGCTGGGGGCAGTAGTTATAGCTGGGGGAAGGGTAATTATGAGGCCATAAGGAGAGAATTAGGGTGCATAGGTTGGACTAGGAAACTACAGGGACTGGGAACATCTGAAATGTGGAGCTTATTCAAGGAGCAGCTACTGCGAGTCCTTGATAAGTATGTCCCTGTCAGGCAAGGAGGAAATGGTCGAGTAAGGGAACCATGGTGTACTAAAAAAGTTAATTCGCTGGTTAAAAGGAAAAAGGAGGCTTATGTCAGGATGAGGCTTGAAGGCTCAGTTAGTGCAATGGATAGCTATAGATTAGCCAGGAGGGAGCTAAAGAGTGAGTTGAGGAGAGCTAAAAGGAGACACGAGAAGACTTTGGCTGATAGGATCAAGGAGAATCCTAAAGCTTTCTTTAGATTTGTTAAGAATAGAAGATTGGTTAGGGCAAGATTAGGGCCAGTCATAGACAGCAGTGGGAAGTTGTGCGTGGAGCCTGAAGAGATTGGAGAGGCACTGAATAAATATTTCTCTTCGGTATTCACGCAGGGAGATGTAAATGTAGTTGTGGAGAACACTGGGATACAGGGTTGCAAACTGGAAAGTATTGAAGTAGATAAGGAGGATGTGCTAGATATTCTTGAGGGTTTGAAGTTAGATAAGTCCCCTGGGCCGGACGGGATTTACCCTAGGATTCTCTGGGAGGCGAGAGAGACGATTGCAGAGCCTCTGGCTCTGATCTTCAGGTCGTCGTTGGTTACGGGTATAGTGCTGGAAGACTGGAGGATAGTGAATGTGGTCCCATTGTTCAAGAAGGAGAATAGAGACTTTCCGGGGAATTATAGGCCAGTGAGTCTTACTTCTGTTGTGGGCAAAGTATTGGAGAGAATTATTAGGGATAGGATTTATAGTTATTTAGAGAGAAATGAATTGATTGGGGATAGTCAGCATGGTTTTGTGAAGGGTAGGTCGTGCCTTACTAACCTCATTGAGTTTTTTGAAAAAGTGACCAAAGAGGTGGATGGGGGTAAGGCAGTTGATGTGGTATATATGGACTTTAGTAAGGCGTTCGATAAGGTGGCCCATGGAAGGCTTCTGCAGAAAATGCAGATGTATGGGATTGAGGGTGATTTAGCTAATTGGATTAGGAATTGGCTAGCAGATAGAAGACAGAGGGTAGTGGTTGATGGGAAATTTTCATCGTGGAGTTCGGTTACAAGTGGTGTACCTCAGGGATCTGTTTTGGGGCCCCTGCTGTTTGTAATTTTTATAAATGATCTGGATGAGGGTATTGAAGGATGGATTAGTAAATTTGCAGATGACACCAAAGTCGGAGGAGTGGTAGATAGTGAAGAGGGGTGTTATAGTTTGCAGAGAGACTTGGACAAGTTGCAGAGCTGGGCCGAGAGGTGGCAAATGGAGTTTAATGTGGAAAAGTGTGAGGTAATTCACTTTGGCAGGAATAACAAATGTGTAGAGTATAGGGCTAATGGTAGGACTCTTAATAGTGTTGAAGAACAGAGGGATCTTGGTGTATATGTGCATAGATCCCTGAAAGTTGGCAATCAAGTCGATAAGGTTGTTAAGAAGGCATATGGAGTCTTAGCTTTTATTGGTAGGGGGATTGAATTTCGGAGCCGCAACGTCATGTTGCAACTGTACAAAACTCTAGTGCGGCCGCACTTGGAGTATTGTGTGCAGTTCTGGTCCCCACATTATAAGAAAGATGTGGAGGCATTGGAGAGGGTACAGAGGAGGTTTACCAGGATGTTGCCTGGTATGGAGGGCAGGTCTTATGAAGAGAGGCTGAGGGATTTGAGGTTGTTTTCGTTAGAAAGAAGGCGGCTAAGAGGAGACCTTATTGAAACATATAAGATGATTAGAGGTTTAGATAGGGTGGACAGTGATAGCCTTTTTCCTAGGATGGAGAAAGCTAGCACGAGGGGACATAGCTTTAAATTAAGGGATGGTAGTTATAGGATGGATGTCAGAGGTAGGTTTTTTACCCAGAGGGTGGTAAGGATATGGAATGCCCTGCCTGCTGCAGTTGTAGATGCGCCAAGTTTGGTGGTGTTTAAGAGGTTAGTAGTTAAGTTTATGGACGAAAAGGGAATGGTTTAGGTTAGAAGGTCATTGCTTTTTCTTAATTGGTTGGCGCAACATCGAGGGCCAAAGGGCCTGTTCTGCGCTGTAATGTTCTATGTTCTATGTTTGTCTACATGGAATTTAGCAAGGTCTTTGACAAGGTTGGTAAGTTGTTGCATAAGGTTAAATCTCATGGGATCCAGGATGATGTATCCAGATGGATACAAATCTGGCTTTTGTGATTGTAGAGAATTGTTTTTCACACTGGAAGCCTGTGCCTCAGGGATCAGTGCTGGGTCCACTGTTTTTCATCATTTATTTTAATGATTCGGATGAGAATATCAGAAGCGTGGTTAGTAAGTTTGCAGATGACACTAAGATCGGTGGCATAGTGGATAGTGAAGAAAGTTATCTCCAATTGCAAAGGGATCTTGAGCAATTGGACTGACGAATGGCAGATGGAGTTTAATTTAGCCAAATGTGAGGGAATGCATTTTGGCAGATTGAACCAGGGCAGGACTTACTCAGTTAATGGTAGGGCACTGGGGAGAGTTACAGAACAAAGAGATCTAGGGGTTCATAGCTCCTTGAAAGTGGAGTCACAAGTGGACAAAGTGGTGAAGAAGGCATTCGGTATACTTGGTTTCATTGGTCAGAACATTGAATACAGGAGTTAGAATGTCTTGTTGAAGTTGTACAAGACATTGGTAAGGCCACACTTGGAATACTATGCAATTCTGATCACCCTATTATAGAAAGGATATTATTAAACTAGAGAGAGTTTAGAAAAGATTTGCCAGGATGCTACTGGGACTTGATGGATTGAGTTATAAGGAGAGGCTGGATAGACTGGGACTTTTTTCTCTGGAGCGTAGGAAGCTGAGGGGTGATCTTATAGAGACCTATAAAATAATGAGGGGCACAGATCAGCTAGATAGTCAATATATTTTCCTAAAGGTAGGGGAGTCTTAAACGAGAGGCATAGATTTAAGGTGAGAGGGGAGAGATACAGAAGTGTCCAGAGGGCAATTCTTTCACACAGAGAATGGTGAGTGTCTGGAACAAGCTGCCAGTGCTAGAAGTTGAGGTGGATACAATTTTGTCTTTTAAGAAGCATTTAGATATTTACTTGGGTAAGATGGATATAGAGGGATATGGGCCAAATGCGGCCATCTGGGGCTGGCTTAGGGGTTTTAAAAAAAAGGCGGCATGGATAAGTTGGGCTGAAGGGCCTGTTTCCATGCTGTATGGACAAATGGGGGCTTATCCCAAGTTCACCTGCAATCCCACTCTTAAAGAGAAAGTTGAGAAAATTCAGAGATAGTAAAGGATCAACACCAATCTCAAGTTGCTAAATGAGATGCGAGAGCAAAACAGCATTCGTGTCAACAAAGCAATTGAGCACGATGGCAAGAGTGGTTAGCACTGCTGCCTTGAACACTCAGGTTCAATTCCCAGCTTGGGTCACCGTCTGTGTGGAGTTTGCACATTCTCCCTGTGTCTGTGTGGGTTTCCTCTGGGTGCTCCGGTTTCCTCCCACAGTCCAAAGGTGTGCAGATTAGGGAGATTGGCCATGCCAAAAATTGCCCTTTAGTGTCAGGGGAATAGCTAAGCTAAATGCATGGCATCGTGGGGATGGGGCTTGGCTGAGATTGTGGTCGGTACAGACTCAATGGACCAAACAGCTTCCTTCTGCACTACACTGATTCTGTAATCTATGAGTGTTAGTGTGTAATTATGCTATGAATGAGAAATGAGTACCAGTCATAGTATAATAAAAATGGGTCCAATTTCTTACACGGTTCAAATCAAAGATGAATTAGTTTTGTGTAGCCATGTTGTCATCGTATAATGATTTCTCCCAGTCAACTTCAGAAGTATCAACTTCTTTAGTCTCTAATGTTAGGAATATTTCTATGCAAGACTTAGTTGATACTTAGTTGCCCGAGGATTGTGTTCTAATTACTATGCCGCATTAAGAATGATGCAGAATTAGTTCCAAGAGAAGAAATGTCTACTGAAGTTCCAAGTTGAACTTATAGGGTCAAGGACAGCAACATTCCAGAATATCATGTACAACCTGATTTGATTTGATTTTATTATTGTCACATGTAATGGGATACAGTGAAAAGTGTTGTTTCTAGTGTGCTATACAAGCAAAGAAGTTTATAGAAAAGAAAACAAAAGAGTGCAAGATTTAGTGTTACAACCCTAGTTAGGATGTAGAGAAAGATCAACTTAATGCGAGGTAGGTCCATTCAGAGAGCAGGGAAGAAGTTGTTCTTGAGTTGGTTGGTACATGCCCGCAGACTTTTTTTAAAGTTAAAGTTTATTTATTAATTACAAGCAAGCCTTACACTAACACTGAAGTTACGGCAAAATTCCCCCAGTAGCCACACCCCGACGCCTGTTTGGGTCAATGTACCTAACCAGCACATGGGAGGAAACCCAAGCAGGCATGGGGAGAACATGCAGACTCCACACAGACAGTGACCCAAGCCGGGAATCGAACCCAGGTCCTTGGTGCTTTGTAGCAACAATGCTAACCACTATGCCACCATGTCGCCCACTTATCTTTTTCCTGACAGAAGAAGATGGAAAAAAGAACGTCTGGGATGCGTAGGGTCTTTGATTATGCTGGATGCTTTGCTGAGGCAGTGGGAAATACAGGCAGTATGAATTGATGGGAGGTTGGTTTGAGTGATGGATTGGGCTACATTCAAATTCCTTTGTAGTTTCCTGCAGTTTTGGGCAGAGCAGGAGCCATACCAAGCTGTGACACAACCAGAAAGAATGCTTTCTGTGGTGCATTTGTAAAAGTTGGTGAGAATTGTAGTGAACATACCAAATTTCGTTAGTCTTCTCTGAAAGCAGAGGCACTAAAGAGGAATGGCCATCCTCCTGATCAACATCCTTATTCAAATATGGAATGATTAAAGATACAGAGTACTATGTACAGAGGATTATTGATTCTATGTATAACATGGTAGTAATTTGTTAGGACCACAGAAGTAAAGGGGGAAGGATGTTATACATTCAAGGTTTGCAGATTGCTTTAAGAGCTGATCACGTGATTTGATAGTGATATCATTAAGGTGTTTGCAGAGATTGCTGTTTTACCTTCAGTTCTGTAATTTGGGCAGTGCAGAGCACATCTCTTCGATAAAACCTGTTGCATATTAGTATGAGTCCATTTATGTAAACAAAGGGGAGAGTTTTTCCCATCCCACCTGACACAGGAATCGTAGTGGGCTGGTGAGGCTGGAGGGATAGTGGGCAACACATACAAAGGTTTGTTGATCTTGGATGGGATTTTCCCACGTTGGGGGCGACACAGGCAGAAAATCCCAACACCTGCCTTTTCTTCCTGTTAAAACCCATAACCCTTGACTGAATTAGGACATTAGCACAAGTGCCCATTTATCACCTCCTTAATAATAACTTCTAAAATTTTCTCTCTTACTGATGTCAGTTGATTTATTTGTGATCAGTGGGTTAATTTGGGAGACAGTGGATTTATTTGGGATCAGTGGGTTAATTTGGGAGACAGTGGATTTATTTGGGATCAGTGGGTTAATTTGGGAGACAGTAGATTTATTTGAGGTCAGTTGGTTTATTTGGGGTCAGTGGGTTTATTTGGGGATCAGTGGGTTTATTTTGGGGTCAGTTGGTTTATTTGGGGGTCAGTGGGTTTATTTGGGGATCAGTGGGTTTATTTGGGGGTCAGTGGGTTTATTTGGGGTCAGTGGGTTTATTTGGGGGTCAGTTGGTTTAGAACATAGAACATAGAACACTACAGCACAAACAGGCCCTTCGGCCCACAAGTTGTGCCGAACACATCAAAACCTACCCAGCCATAGACCTATCTATAACCCCCAATCCCATTGGATCCCATATACTCATCCAGAAGTCTTTTAAAAGACCCCAGCGAGTTCGCCTCGACCACCACCGACGGCAGCCGATTCCATTCACTCACCACCCTCTGAGTGAAAAACTTTCCCCTAGCATCCCCTCTGTACTTGCTTCCCTGCACCTTAAATCTGTGCCCTCTCGTCGCGACCATTTCAGCCCTGGGAAATAGTCTCTGAGAGTCCACCCTATCTATTCCTCTCAACATCTTGTAAACCTCTATCAGGTCGCCTCTCAACCTTTGTCTCTCCAGGGAGAACAGTCCCAGCTCCCTCTATTTATTTGGGGTCAGTGGGTTTATTTGGGGGTTAGTGGGCTTATTTGGGGGTTAGTGGGTTTATTTGGGGGTTAGTGGGTTTATTTGGGGGTCAGTTGGTTTATTTGGGGTCATGGGTTTATTTGGGGTCAGTGGGTTTATTGGGGGTCAGTGGGTTTTATTGGGGGTCAGTGGGTTTATTTGGGGTCAGTGGGTTTATTCGGGGGTCAGTGGATTTATTTGGGATCAGTGGGTTTATTTGGGGTCAGTGGGATTATTTTGGGTCAGTTGGTTTATTCGGGGGTCAGTGGATTTATTTGGGGGTCAGTGGGTTTATTTGGGGCCAGTTGGTTTATTTGGGGGTCAGTGGGTTTATTTGGGGGTCAGTGGGTTTATTTGGGGTCAGTTGGTTTACTTGGGGGTCAGTGGGTTTATTTGGGGTCAGTTGGTTTATTTGGAGGTCAGTGGGTTTATTTGGGGGTCAGTGGGTTTATTTGGGGTGAGTGGGCTTATTTGGGGGTCAGTGGGTTTATTTGGGGTGAGTGGGCTTATTTGGGGGTCAGTGGGTTTATTTGGGGTCAGTGGGATTACTTCATGTCAGTGGGTTTATTTGGGGGTCAGTGGGTTTTCTTCGGGGGTCAGTGGGTTTATTTAGAACATAGAACATAGAACATTACAGCGCAGAACAGGCCCTTCGGCCTTCGATGTTGCGCCGACCAATTAGGAACAAGCAGTGACCCTCTAACCTAAACCATTCCCCTTTCACCCATAAACATATCTACTAACCTCTTAAACGCCACCAAATTTGGCGCATCTACAACTGATGCAGGCAAGGCATTCCATACCCTTACCACCCTCTGGGTAAAGAACCTACCTCTGACATCTGTCCTAAAACCACCACCCCTTAATTTAAAGCTATGTCCCCTCGTGCTAGCTTTCTCCATCCTAGGAAAAAGGCTATCGCTGTCCACCCTATCTAAACCTCTAATCATCTTATATGTTTCAATAAGGCCTCCTCTTAGCTGCCTTCTTTCTAACGAAAACAACCTCAAATCCCTCAGCCTCTCTTCATAAGACCTGTCCTCCATACCAGGCAACATCCTGGTAAACCTCCTCTGTACCCTCTCCAATGCCTCCACATCTTTCTTATAATGTGGGGACCAGAACTGCACACAATACTCCAAGTGCGGCCGCACTAGAGTTTTGTACAGTTGCAACATGACGTTGCGGATCCGAAATTCAATCCCCCTACCAATAAAAGCTAAGACTCCGTATGCCTTCTTAACAACCTCATCGACTTGATTGCCAACTTTCAGGGATCTATGCACACATACACCAAGATCAAGATTTGACCACCAAGATTTCGGGTCAGTGGGTTTATTTGGGGGTCAGTGGGTTTATTTGGGGGTCAGTTGGTTTATTTGGGGGTCAGTGGGTTTATTTGGGGTGAGTGGGCTTATTTGGGGGTCAGTGGGTTTATTTGGGGGTCAGTGGGTTTATTTGGGGTCAGTGGGTTTATTTGGGGGTCAGTGGGTTTATTTGGGGGTCAGTGGGTTTATTTGGGGTCAGTGGGTTTATTTGGGGGTCAGTGGTTTAGATCATGAGATTATTTGGGGTCAGTTATTTGGGGGTCAGTGGGTTATTTGGGGGTAAGTGGGTTTATTTGGGGTCAGTGGGTTTATTGGGGTCAGTTGGTTTATTTTGGGGGTCAGTGGGTTTATTTGGGGGTCAGTGGGTTTATTTGGGGATCAGTGAGATTATTTGGGGTCAGTGGGTTTATTTGGGAGTCAGTGTATTTATTTGGGGTCAATGGGTTTATTTGGGATCAGTGGGATTGTTTATGATCAGTGGGATTATTTGGGAGTCAGTTGGTTTATTTTGGGGTCAGTTGGTTTATTTTGAGGTTCAGTTAGTTTATTTGGGGTCAGTTAATTTATTTTGGGGCTGTTAGTTTATTTGGGGTCGGTGGGTTTATTTGGGATTAGTTGGTTTATTTGGGGTCGGTGGGTGTATTTGGGATTAGTTGGTTTATTTGGGGTCGGTGGGTTTATTTGGGATTAGTTGGTTTATTTTGGGGTCTGTTTGTTTATTTGGGGTTAGTTTTTCGGGCTCACTCTCTCTCGCTGGGAGAGTTGGTGCCTGTTGCCGGTTCGGTAACAGAAGCTGCTGTTGAAGCCGGGAGGAGGAGTCCTGGATGTGGGTTGAGTTTAAGAGGCGGATGGGAGGCGCTTTGTAGCTGCGGCTTTGGCAGCGGCTGCGGGGGAGATTGAGGTAGAGAGTCCGGGAAAGGAGGCACAGCAGCGGATCCTCATGGCTCCCGGGACCGGCCGCTTCCTCGGCCTCCTGCTGCTCGGTAAGTTGCTGCTCCGGGGAGATCGGTGGCTCCGGGACTGGGGAGAGGGGCTCCCGTGCCCGGCACCAAGTCCCGGTTACTGTGCGGGGGTCTCAGCATCTGCGATCCTCCCGTTTCAACAAAGAAACTGGGGAGGGGGACACAACCCCCTTACTGTGGGGGTGAGCTCTGAGAGAGGGGGTACCTGAGACAGAGAGAGACATACAGAGGGACACACACACAGGGACACAGTGAGTAAGACACAGGGAGATTAATACAGAGGTAGAGACAGAGGGGGGCGGGGAGAGAGAGAGAGATACTGTGACATACAGGAACACACACAGAAAGAAAGAAATCGAGATAGTGGGAGAGAAATACCGAGATAGATAGAGGCACAGAGAGAGAGAGACAGAGAGATACAGAGAGAGACAAAAAGAGAGAGAGGCGCAGAAAGAGCTACAAAAGGAGAGAGATACAGGGAGAATGAGTGACAAAGACTGAGGGAGCACAGAATGAGTTGGTGAATGACAGAAACTGAGACACCGACAAACCAAATGGATAGAGACTGAGGAAGGGAGAGAAGAAACTGAGGGAGGGAGAGAGAGGATAATAGACACACACATAACACACACTCTCACACACACACACATAATCTTTTTCTCTCTCTCACACACGCACAGTCTCTCTCACACACAACACACACAGACACAGATAATCTCTTTCATACACACACTCTCTCTCACACACACAGATAATCTCTCTCTCTCACACACACACACACAGTCTCTCTCTCTCTCACACACACACACACACACAGTCTCTCTCACACACACACAGTCTCTCTCTCTCTCATACACACACACACAGTCTCTTCTCTCTCTCTCTCACACACACACACACACACAACACACACACAGTCTCTCTAACACATACGCAGTCTCTCTTTCTCTCACACACACAGTCTCTCTCTCACACACAGTCTCTCTCTCACACACACACACACAGTCTCTCTCACACATACACAGTCTCTCTTTCTCTCTCACACACAGTCTCTCTCTCTCACATACAGTCTCTCTCTCACACACACACACAGTCTCTCTCACACACACACAGTCTCTCTCTCTCTCTCTCTCTCTCACACACACACACACACACACACACGTCTCTCTCACAACCAGTCTCTCTTTCTCTCACACACACACAGTCTCTCTCTCACACACACACACACACAGTCTCTCTTTCTCTCTCACACACACAGTCTCTCTCTCTCTCACATACAGTCTCTCTCTCTCACACACACACAGTCTCTCTCTCACACACACAGTCTCTCTCTCTCACACACACGTCTCTCTCTCACACACACACACAGTCTCTCTCTCTCTCATACACACACACAGTCTCTCTCTCACACACAGTCTCTCTTTCTCTCACACACAGTCTCTCTCACACATACAGTCTCTCTTTCTCACACACAGTCTCTCTCTCTCTCTCACACAGTCTCTCTCTCACACACACAGTCTCTCTCTCTCTCTCACACACACACACACACAGTCTCTCTCACACACCAGTCTCTCTCTCTCTCTTCTCTCACACACACACACACACACACACACACACACAGTATCTCTCTCTCCCTTTCTCTCTCATACACACACACACAGTCTCTCTCACACACACACAGTCTCTCTCTCTCACACACACACACACACACACAGTCTCTCTCACACACACATCTCTCTCTCTCACACACACACACACACACACAGTCTCTCTCTCTCCCTTTCTCTCTCATACACACACACACACACACACACACACACACACAGTCTCTCTCTCACACACCACACACACACACACACACAGTCTCATCACACACACACAGTCTCTCTCTCTCACACACACACACACACACACACACACACACACACAGTCTCTCTCTCTCCCTTTCTCTCTCATACACACACACACACACAGCCTTCTCAGATAGACTAGGACACTGGACTAGGATGAGAGAGATGGCGAATACAGAATCACAGACACACTCACACATGGATAATGACACACACACACACACACACACACCAGTACAAAGTGAGGGGGAAACAGCAATGGAATGATTCACACACTCAGGGCCACAGCCAGTGTGTGCTGTGTATGAATTACAGCTAGTGCACAGGGCCCTGGGTGAGTGAGTGAATGGGTGGCCGGGCGAGTGGGTGGGTGGGTGACTCTGGTACTGAAGTTGCTCTGATACCTTCACAATGATGCAAAGGATCGATTGAAATCGATGTGCCGATCAGATGTGCCGATTCAGTTGTGGACTCGCCTACTTTGGGGGCATTCAAATGTTCGGTGGATAGGCATATGGATGATATTGGAATAGTTTAGGTTAGAGGGTCCACTGGCTGGCGCAACATCGAAGGCCGAAGGGCCTGTACTGCACTGTAATGTTCTATGTTCAGTTGCTGCTATCACTTTTACCCCCGGCATTAGAGTGTGTTTATGTGTATGTGTGTGTGTGAGGGGCGGGTGGGAGAGGGTGGGTGAATCCTGTTCATCCTGGCTCTCCAGCCAGCAAGTGTGGAAAACGAGCAGGAAGATTCCCAATCGAGGGACTGATTCCTATCTTGACCCCTTTGCACCCTGAAGCCCAGAGGCAGTGAGAGGGTCAGTAACACTGCACTGGCATCGACTCCCTCAACCCAACTGTGCCCTGTCTCTGCAACTCCCTGTCTGAACAAATGCTCCCCCCCTCCCAACTCCCATCCTGGCATTACCCTCCCCCAACCCGGACACTGTCACTCTTCCCCCTCCCAACCCGGACACTGTCACTCTTCCCCCCTCAACCGGACACTGTCCTTCCCCCCCAACCCGGACACTGACCTGTCACTCTTCCCCCTCCCAACCCGGACACGTCACTCTTCCCCCCTCCAACCCGGACACTGTCACTCTTCCCCCTCCCAACCCGGACACTGTCCCCCTCCACTGTCACTCTCCCCCTACTGACCCACTGTCACTCTTCCCCCACCCGGACACTGTCACTCTTCCCCCCCAACCCGGACACTGTCACTCTCCCCCTGTCACTCTTCCCCCTCCCAACCCGACACTGTCACTCTTCCCCCCCAACCCGGACACTGTCACTCTTCCCCCTCAACCCGGACACTGTCACTCTTCCCCCCTCAACCCGGACACTGTCACTCTTCCCCTCCCCAACCCGGACACTGTCACTCTTCCCCCTCCCAACCCGGACACTGTCACTCTTCCCCCCCTCAACCGGACACTGTCACTCTTCCCCCCCCCAACCGGACACTGTCACTCTTCCCCCTCCCAACCCGGACACTGTCACTCGGACACTGTTCCCCCTCCCAACCCGGACACTGTCACTCTTCCCCTCCCAACCCGGACACTGTCACTCTTCCCCCCCAACCCGGACACTGTCACTCTTCCCCCTCCCAACCCGGACACTGTCACTCTTCCCCCCCCCCCCCCCCCAACCCGGACACCAACACCCCCTCCCCCTCCCAACCCCAGATACTGTCACCCACAAGCCCCCCAGCCCGAATACTGTCACCTCCCCCATAACCTCAGACACTGTCACTCCCCCATCCCCCCTCCCCACCAGCCTGGACACTGTCACCACCCGCCCCCTCCTCACCCAACCTTGCACATTGTCACCCCCCACCCAACCCCAGACCTTGTCATCCTCCTCAACCATCCCGGCCACTCCCCACCCCCCCAACAACCATCCCGGCCACTCCCCCCCCCCACAACAATCCCGGCCACTCCCCCCCACTCCCCCCCACAACCATCCCAGCCACTCCCTCCCCCCCACCCACAACCATCCCGGAACAGCAGCTCCCCTTTCTAAATCCTGTATTTAACAAGTTGAGAACATGAATTGATGATTGACCAAAGCCCCCATTCTCCTTTCCCAATGCCCTCCAGCAGCCGATGCTGGGGTTTTTGTGTCAGTCCAGCTAATAAATGATATTCTTCACTCAGCATTGATGGGATCATCTACAATTCAATGTTAGCTTCGCCAAGCTCATTCCCTGCTTTGTCCTCGTGTTGATTGCGAAATTAAACCTTAGAAAAGAAGGGGGCCAAGTTAGTGACCTTGTTACTGACAGAGCCCTGGATAAATTTAAAGGTTGGGATAGAACGGTGGATCATTTTTCTGATTGACAGCAAGTCTGCACATTTTGACACCACTCACAACAGCAGAAATTCTACAATTAAACCCGAAAACACTTTGGATTTCATTTAGTGTGTCGCTTACTTGTTTCTTAGAACATGGTAGCCGTCGGTTGAATAATGATCTTTAGTTAATTTTCTATCGACAGAGTCAGTGCTGATCTCTGTAGAGCAAGATGCAGTAATATAAAACTGTTTAATTAAATGTCAAACATCTTCAGGATAATTTTAGGCTCCTATTTATAAAGCTGGCAAATACAGACTGGTATTAGATTCAAAGCTTTGATTCAGAGTATCTTTTGACATAGAATGTGGCTTGGTTTATCTTATGCTGGTTCATTCAAATAGCTGTCATACTGTAATCTCGAAACTCACCTTTCTCCCAATTACCCTCGATTAGTCTTCTTGTTTTAATTGATCTTTGCTTTGTATCAATATCTCGTGTTTCCCTGCAGATTCAGAGAACTTGCAACCTCTTTCAATTATTTTAACATCTCAAGAGTTGACTGCACATATAAACTCTTAATAACACAATTGTTTCTAATAGTAATAAATTACTAAATATCAATGGCACGAAGTACAATATCACTGGCTACAGTGTAGACAAAGGGTGCACATTAGCACAGTGGTTAGTATTGCTGCCTCACAGCGCTACGGACTTGGGTTCAGTTTCAGCCTTGGGCTATGTGGAATTTGCACACCTCCTCCAGATGCTCCGGTTTCCACTCACAGTCCAAAAAACATGCTGATTAGGTGCATTGGCCATGCTAAATTCTCCTCAGTGTGCCTGAACAGGCGCTGGAGTGTGGTAACTGGGGGAATTTCAACTTCGTTGCAGTATCAGTGCCACCAATAAACTTTTTAAAAGATCAGTCAGCCAATCATGGCAGTGCCAGCTCTCCGAATGAGTAATGTGCCTAGTGCCACTCCCCTCACCTTCTCCCATAACCCTGCACATTGTTCCTTTTCAGAGAATGACCCAATTTCTCTTGGACATCAATCTGTCTCCACCACACTAACCACTCGCTGTGTGAATCTGTCTCCACCACGCTCTCAGACAGTACGTTCCAGATCCTAACCACTCGCTGTGTGAGTCTGTCTCCACCACACTCTCAGACAGTACATTCCAGATCCTAACTGGGGTTGTTTTCCCTTGAAAGACGTCGGCTGAGAGGGGATCTATTAGAGGTATATAAGATTATGAGGGGTATAGATAGAGTAAATGGTGGTAAGCTTTTTCCACCATTAGAAATGAATAGAACGAGGGGTCACGGCCTTAGGGTGAGGGGGGCTATGTATAAGACGAATATTAGAGGGCAGTTTTTCACACAAAGGGTAGTGGGGGTGTGGAATGCACTACCGAGTAAGGTGGTGGGAGCAGGCACGCTAGGGTTGTTTAAGGGTCTCTTGGACAGCCACATGAGCGGTCTGCAGATAGAGGGATATAGGAGGACTGTTTAAATACTTTAATTGTTTCCACAGGCTATTCGGTCCACCTTATTGACCAACAAGGTGCATGCATTCGGCAGGTCGTGCGAGGGCTGCTCCTGGATGTTACTTCAGGAGTGGCCTAGTGCTTCACGTCGTCAGTGTATGCTTAAACTGGACCATCAGATGGGCAAAATGACAGCTCAGGGACTATCGCTGTTGCTGTGCAGACACATGGATTTGGGCCTGTGTCTGCGGGAGTTTGCGTGTTCTCCCCGTGGTTGCGTAGGTTTTCTCCGGGTGCTCCAGTTTCCTCCCACATCCCAAAAATTGGGTAACAAATTGTCCCTATATTGGTCTCTATATGTCATTAAGACGTTAGGATGGCGGTGCGGGCTCGTTGGGCCAAAGGGCCTGTTTCCCGTGCTGTGTTGTTCTTTGTTCTTTGTTTGTTCTAACCACTCTCTGTGTGAAAAAGTTTCTCCTTGTATCTCTATTGCTTTTTTAACCAATTACTTTAAATCTGTGCCTTCTCATTCTTTATTCTTCCATCAATGGGAACAGTTTCTTCCTTTTTACTCTGTCCAGACCCCTCGTGATTTTGCTTTATCAAATGTCCTCTCAACCTTTCCTCCCCCAGGCAAATAGATCCAACTTCTCCAATCTATTCCAGTAATAGAAGTTCCGCCTCCCTAGAAACCTTCTTGTGAATTTCAGGCGATGTTGATATTATTGTAATTGGTCTAGTGTTACTTTCATCTAATTTGATACATTTCCCTTTTGACACTTTGCATTAGTTACAATGTCCCTCCAGGGCCTGTCACCCCCTCTTTGTTTTGTTTTATTGATGATTTATATTCTCTTTTTAAAGAACAATTAGGGACTGTAAATGACCTTATTTAAAGTTTATTTATTAGTGTTACAAGACTTGCGTAACACTGCAATGGATTTACTGTGGAAATCCCCCTAGTCACCACACTCCAGCGCCTGTTCGGGTAACACTGAGGGAGAATTTAGCACGGCCAATGCATCAATGTCTTTTGGACTGTGGGAGGAAACCGGAGCACCCGGAGGAAACCCATGCAGGCGGCATTGGTGGCACAAGAGGTTAGCACTGCTGCCTCACAGCGCCAGTGACCCAGGCCACTTTTTGAGTGGAGTCTGCACATTCTCTCTGTGGGTTTCCTCCGGGTGCTCCGGTTTCCTCCCACAGTCCAAAAGACGTACTAGTTAGGGTGCATTGGTCGTGCTAAATTCTCCCTCAGTGTTACCCAAACAGGCGCTGGAGTGTGGCGACTAGGGGATTTTCACAGTAGCTTCACTGTGGTGTTAATGTAAAAATGAAACGTTAATAAAAATTAGTGTTACATTTTATTTATTGTGACACGAATAAAATAAAACTTAACAGACATGAGGAGAATATACACAAACAGTGATCCGAGGTGGAACTCAAACCCGGGACTCTGGCACTGTGAGGCAGCAGTGCTAACGACTGTGCACAAACTAATTTAAAACTCCTTAAAGTTTAAAGGGAGCCTTAAATTAGTTTGTTTATGAGCGTATTTTATTGGTTCACTGGCTTATTTGAAAAGAGAGCTGCGAGGCAGTCAATAAACTCTCTCAAAGAAAAGTCTTTGAGTTTTGGTTTTGGCTTCAACTTCTGCTCATTCTTTGCGACCTCACTTCTGCTAATTATTTTTATCAGATGCTTTCTGGGAGTATATTGGGGGTTTGTGTTCAGAGAAAGTGCTTAGTCATAGGGTAAGAAATAGGAAGAGAAATGGCCCAGTTTTTGGTGTGCGTTGCAGGCTAGAGATAGACTCAGAGGTTTACGGATTGGAAACTGGCCCTTTGGCCAACTTGTCCATGCCGCCTTTTTTATTTAAAACCCCCAAACTAATCCCAATTCCTAGCATTTGGTCCATATCCCTAAACACCTATCTTATTCATGTAACTATCTAAATGAGGCAATCAAGGACGGAAGAAGGACAATAATTCTAGATGGTTTTTATGACCATCCCAATTTAGATGTGAGCGGATAAAGTGGGGCTTGCAGTTGATCAGTCTGTTTGTAGCCTAATTAGGAGGGAAACATTGCTCAGTTTTGTTCTGGGGCTGAGGTGGGGGTAAATGGGTGATGTAATAGCAGAGGAACAACTGGGGAATAGCAATAGTAAAAAAAAAATCACAGGGTCGAGTTTGGAATTGAAAATTCAACTGAGAATATGCAGTCTGAGGAAGAAAATCCGGTCAGATCAGGAAAATCTTGGGACAAATTAGCTGAAGGAAAATATTAGCCAAAAAGTTTCACAAGTTGGCAATGAAACGCTTCCAATATAGGACAAAAAGTATGAAATAAGTACTTTCCGGTAAGGCAAAAACATGAAATGAATTATAAGTCCAACTGGAGAAAATTATAAATAAGAGGTCAAAGGTAACTTCATTGCAGTGTTAATGTAAACCTACTTGTGATACTAATAAATAAACTTTTAAACATTGGGAAAAGATGTGAAGGGAATATAAATAGCAGAAATTGTAAGTTTTTTTAATAAGCAAATAAAAAGTAATAGCATTTTATAATGTACTCATAAAAACCCTCATTACTTCTTTATCAACTAATATGTCTCACATTTACTTGTCATCCTAAACCCCCTCCTGCATCCATTAAACATTTTATACTCCTCGTAATTCTATTTTGTACTGTTAACAGCAACGCTATCGTGTATTTCTCTCTCTCTCCCTCTCAGATTGGATTCATTTATAGCTTTTTCCACTGACTTCCAGAGAACTTCAACACCAAAAACAGAAAACGCTGGAAAACCTCAGCAGCTCTGACAGCGTCTGCGAGGAGAGAATAGAGCCATCGTTTCGAGTCTGGGTGACCCTTCGTCAGAGCTGAGAGCAAAGAGAATCAGCAGAGATTTATTCTATTGGGTTGGGGGTGGAATTGGGCAAAGGGAGGGGAGAGGGTGCTAAGAAAGTCCCGCAAGTGATCGGATTGTGAGAATGGCAGAGCAGAGGCACTGATGGTTAAAGGATTGCCTGAGGAATGTGGCAGTAACCCTGAAGGGATTGGGGAGTGTGAGTGGAAGGGAATGGGCAAAGAGATGCAAAGTGGAGAAATGGAAGTGAGCAAGGATGATGAAATGGAATAAGATCAGTGGAAATGGGTTTTCAACATTGTATTCCACAACTTTAGAGCACAAATCCCCTCCTCGGCCTTCACCCCATTTCCATTTATCCGATTCCGTTTCGGTTCATCTGATCCATCCGTTTTATCACCCTTCTTTCTCACTTCCATTTTCCCACTTCTCCATTCCAGCTCTCCTTCTCCCCACACCCTATCCCTATAGGTGGCACAGTGGTTAGCACCGCTGCCTCGCAGTGTCAGGGACCCGGTTCGATTCTCAGCTCGGGTCACTGTCTGTGTGGAGTGTGCACATTCTCCCCGTGTCTGTGCGGGTTTCCTCTGGGTGTTCAGGTTTCTTCACGCTGGTTAGGGTGCATGGCCGTGCTAAATTCAGTCTAACTGCCACATTTCTCAGGGGCAGTACTTTAACCATCTGTTCTGCCTTCTTGCATTATGATCATTTATTGAACACTCTTAGCACCTTCTCAGCCTTCTGTATCCTCACTTACTTTCCCCTTATCCAATTCTACACCCCCATCCCAATCGTATAAACCTCTGCTGATTCTCTTTGCTATCAGCTCTGATGAACATAAGAAATAAGAGCAGGAGTAGGCCATCCAGCCCCTTGAGCCTGCCCCGCCATTCAATAAGATCATGGCTGATCTGTAGTGGTTCAGTACCACTTTCCCGCTTTCTCTCCGTAACCCTTAATTCCCTTGTCAATCAAAAACCTATCCACTCTTGACTTGAACATATTCAGTGAGGAAGCCTCCACCACCTCATCAGGCAGAGAATTCCAAAGATTCACCACTTTTTGTGTGAAGAAGCCCCTCCACAACTCCGATATGAACCGCACCCCCTAATCTTGAGGTTGTGCCCTCTAGTCCTGCTATCTTTGCTAAGTGGGAAGAGTCTCTCAACCTCTACCCTATCCATCCCCTTCATTATCTTATACGTCTCTATAAGATCCCCTCTCAGCCTTCTAGACTCCAATGAGTACAAACGTAACCTATTCAGTCTCTCCTTATAATCCAACGCTCTCATCTCCGATATCAGCCTAGTGAACCTTCTCTGCACCCCCTCCAAGGCCAATATATCCTTCCTCGAATGCGGCGACCAAAACTGCACACAGTACTTCAGCTGTGGCCTCACCAGCACCCTATACAGCTGCAACAGAACCTCCCTACTTTTATATTCTATCCCTGTAGCTATAAAGGCCAACATTGCATTCGCCTTCTTAATCACCTGCTGCATCTGCATACTGTGTTTTTGCGATTCGTGCACAAGGGCCCCCAGATCCCTCTGCACCATCGCATGCTGCAGCTTTTCACCATTTAAATAGTAATCCTTCCTACCATTATTCGAAGGATTACCTTGACTCGAAATGTTGGCCCTATTCTCTCTCCACAGATGCTGAGTTTTTGTTTCAGATTCTGCAAGCATCTTCTCTTATCCTTCGATGAAGCTAAGATAATGGTTCTTGTGGATAATGTCCTAGTCTCTGAACCAGAAGCTCCGGGTTACGATCCCACTTTTGAAACGTATTGGCTACAGAAGGTGTGTCTGTGATGTGACAGGTTCATTGTCAACTTGCAGACCCTTCCCTGACACACCCATGGTAGATGAAAGGAGAGTCCTGATGAGTCCTGCTTGATGTGGAGTGGCCTCTCCAGCTACCGCCTCCACCTTCAGGTCAGTGACCTGTCGGAGAAACAAGATGCCGAGCAAAGCATGTGCTTGCAACCTTCTGAACCTGAAACTCTAGAAAATAGCAGCATTCAGCATCCATTGAATCCTTACAGTGTGGAAGGAGGCCATTTGGCCCATCGAGTCTCACCTCTTTTTCCCAATGCCATGCATTGATCATGAGCAAACTAATCGATCTGTGGCCTGCAGGAGGAAACCCACATGGCTTTCACGTATCGGGCACCATGCTGGCACTGTGGTTAGCACTGCTGCCTCACAGCGCCAGGGATCCAGGTTCGATTCCCGGCTTGAGTCACTGTTTGTACGGAGCCTGCAAGTGCTCCCCGTGTTCACAGAGGTTCCCTCCAGGTGCTCCACTTTCCTCCTATAGCCCAAAAGACAGGCTGGTTAGATGCTAAATTCCCCCTCACAAATAAACGTTAAACATTTAAACTTTAAAACGTCACTGACTAGGTCCATTGGGAAGTCTGCTGCTGTTCCCCCATCTCAGTTTGATTTCTCGCCAGCTATCCTGATGAGTGCAAGATGAAAAACTTTGGTAGGCTGTCTCCTTTCTTCAGCAAAACAACTTAGTTGCGACTGTTTGAAATTTGGTATTCTTGCACTTTTCTAGATGAGCACAAGACAAAGAGTTGTTGTAAACAGGTCTCTCTTTTCCAGCAATGTTCAAATTCTGTATGAACAAGTGATTGTTTTTCAATTCCTTTATTTATAATTGGAATTATAAATTCCTGGTCGTTGTGCAAGTGCATTGCTCATTTCTTTGAGCACAAGAATCCCACATTTATGGAATAGATGTGATCTGTCCCAGAACAATGCTGTATTATGATTATTAGTGTCACAAGCAGGTGAACATTAGCACTGCAATGAAGTTACTGTGAAAATCCCCTAGTCACCACATTCTGGTGCCTGTCCGGGTACACTGAGAGAATTCAGCACGGCCGATGCATCCGAACAAACACATCTTTCAGACTGTGGGAGGAAACCGGAGGAAACCTTGAGTAAGGTGGCGGGAGCAGGCACGGTAGGGTTGTTTAAGGGTCTCTTGGACAGCCGCATGCGCGGTCTGCAGATAGAGGGATATAGTAGGACTGTTTAAATATCCTATTTGTTTCCACAGGATGTTCGGTCCACTTAACATCCTGTTAAGTGGATGTTAACATCCCATCAGATGGTGGGATCATCTGATGGGCACCATGACAGCTCAGGGACTATCGCTGTTGCTGTGCAGACACATGGATTTGGGCCTGTGTCTGCGGGAGTTTGCACGTTCTCCCTGTGGGTGCGTGGGTTTTCTCTGGGTGCTCCGGTTTCCTCCCACATCCCAAAAATGTGCTCTTAGGCTGATTGGGTAACAAATTGGTCCCTATATGTCATTAAGACATTAGGACGGAGGCGCGGGCTCGTTGGGCCGAAGGGCCTGTTTCCAGTGCTGTGTTGTTCTTTGTTCTTTGAAACCCACGCAGACATGGGGAGAATGTGCAAACTCCACTGAGGCTAGGGGAGGAAAAAAAACTAGAGGGCATCGGTTAAGGGTGAAAAGAGAAAAATTTAAAGGGAATATTGGGGGGTCGGGGGGGCTTCTTCACACAGAGAGTGGTGGGAGTGTGGAATGAGATGCCAGATAAAATGGTAAATGTGGGGGTCACTTTGAACATTTAAGAAAAACTTGGATGGATTCATGGATGAGAAGGGTGTGGAGGGACCTGTCGGCATCTTGTTTCAAGTGCAGGTCAGTGGGACTAGGCAAAAAATGGTTCGGCACAGACAAGAAGGGCCAAATGGTCTGCTTCTGATCTGTAATTTTCTATAGTTCCACTCAGACAGTGACCCAAGCCAGGAATCGAACCCGAGTCCCTGGCGACGCGAGGCAGCAGTGCCACCACACTGCTGGAGCTCTACAAAGTGGAATCTCTCTTTCTGACCTGTTTCATTCAGCCAGGCATTGACTTTTCTAATGGTGCTGTCAATCCCTATTCTACAGCCTGACCAAGGAAGTAATCCCAAGACTCCCGTAGCACAGAGAGGGTGATTTTAATACAAATCACCACCTTTGGAGTGCTTGAACTCATTTCCAAATCTCCTCGATTGTGACCTGGACACTTGTTTGAGACCAGCCTGTCTAACCTCTTTTCTGCGTGAGAGGGCACATTCCAAAATTCTTCTCACTCCAGAGGCTAAGGAGCACTGACTAAATTTGGGACAACATTCAACATAAATTAGAAACAGAAAAAAACGAGGAATGAAGAGGAACAACTCGCTATGTGAAAAAATCGAAGCAATGAATTGATGCAACATGAGCAATAAATAAAGGCAGCACGGTGCCGCAGCGGTTAGCCCTGCTGCCTCGCAGCGTTAGGATCTGGGTTCAATTCTGGCCTCAGGTGAGTGTGCATGTTCTCCCTGTATATCCTCTGGTTGCTCCGGTTTCCTCCCACATTCCAAAGATGTGTAGGTTAGGTGGATTGGCCATGCTAAATTGCCCCTTAATGTCTCATGATGTGTAGGTTAGGTGGATTGGCCATGTTAAATTGCCCCTTAATGTCTCATGATGTGCAGGTTAGGTGGATTGGCCATGTTAAATTGCCCCTTAGTGTCTCATGATGTGCAGGTTAGGTGGATTGGCCATGCTAAATTGCCCCTTAATGTCTCATGATGTGCAGGTTAGGTGGATTGGCCATGTTAAATTGCCTCTTAGTGTCTCAAGAACATAGAACAATACAGCACAAACAGGCCCTTCGGCCCACGAGTTGCGCCGATCACATCTACCAATCCACAGACCTATCTATAACACCCTATCCTATTCTTTTCCATATACTCATCCAGAAGTCTCTTAAAAGACCCCAGTGAGTTTGCCTCAACAACCTCCGACGGCAGTCGGTTCCATTCACTCACCACCCTCTGAGTGAAAAACCTACCCCTGACATCTCCTTTGTATTTGCTTCCCTGCGCCTTAAATCTGTGTCCTCTCATAGTGACTATTTCAGCTCGGGGAAATAGTCTCTGAGACTCCACCCTATCTATTACTCTCAACATTTTATAAACCTCTATCGGATCGCCTCTCAACCTACGTCTCTCCAGTGAGAAGAGTCCCAGCTCCCTCAACCTATCTTCATAAGGCCTGCCTCCCAATCCAGGCAGCATCCTTGTAAATCTCCTCTGAACCCTCTCAATCGCCTCTACATCCTTCCTATAATGAGGTGACCAGAACTGCGCACAATACTCCAACTGGGGTCTGACAAGAGTCTTATAGAGCTGCATCATTACCTCCTGACTCCTAACCTCTATTCCTCGATTAATGAAGGCCAGTACACCGTACGCCTTCTTGACCACTTCCTCCACCTGCGAGGCCGATTTAAGAGTCCTATGGACCCGGACCCCAAGATCCTTCTGCTCTACAACACAGCTAAGACTCCTACCCCTTATATTGTACTCCTTCATCCATTATTCCTGCCAAAATGGACCACTACACATTTATCTGCGTTGAAGTCCATCTGCCACTTCTCCGCCCAGTCTTGCATCCTGTCTATGTCCCGCTGCAACTTTTGGCATCTCTCCAGACCATCCACAACACCACCGATCTTTGTATCGTCGGTGAACTTGCTAACCCATCCCTCCACCTCCTCATCCAGGTCATTTATGAAAATGACAAACAGCAGGGGTCCCAGAACAGATCCCTGGGGCACTCCACTGGTTACCGACCTCCATGCAGAACAAGACCCATCCACAAGCACTCTCTGCCTTCTGCCGGCAAGCCAGTTCTGGATCCACGAGGCCAAAGCCCCTTGGATCCCATGCCCTCTCATCTTCTCCAGAAGCCTTGCATGTGAAACCTTATCAAACGTGTAGGTTAGGTGGATGGGCCATTCTAAATTGTCCCTTAGTGTCTCAAGATGTGTTGGTTAGGTGGATTGGCCATGCTAAATTGTTCCTTAGTGTCCAAAGATGTGCAGGTTAGGTGGATTGGTTGTGCTAAATTGCCCCTTAGTGTCTTAAGATGTGTAGGTTAGAGGGGATTAGAACGATAAATGCCTGGGGTTACAGGGTATGGGCCTGAGTGAGATGCTGTATCAGAAGAGTAGGTGCAGACTTGATGGGCTGAATGGCCTCCTTATTCTCTGTAGAGATTCTATGATTCTAAAGGATTGTATTAGCCCCTCTGACTCTGAATCCCCAATGTCTACTGCAGTCTTGCCTGTGCTGCAAATCTCAAATTTGACCCATCGCCCGTTGATGCTACTGCGGACCCAGGGCAGGTCCATCACACAAGGATCATTACCCATACAGGAGCTGAGAGTGCAAATCCTGGTTGCCACACTCTGATGCCTGTTCGGGTACACAGAGGAAGAATTTAGCATGGCCAATGCACCCTAGCTAGCACGTCTTTAGAGTGTGGGAGGAAACCAGAGCACCCAGAGGAAACCCACACAGGGACAGGGAGAACCTGCAGACTCCACACAGACAGTGACCCAAGCCGGGAATTGAACCCAGATCCCTGGAGCCGTGAGGCAGCAGTGCTAACCCGCTGTGCCATCCATCCAGATACTCAGCTGGGTCAGATCGCCTCTGGAGAGAAAAGTTAACGTTGGTAACTGTGCACTTCCTGTTCCGATTTCAGATTTCCAGCATCTGTCGTATTTTGCTTATGTGGTCTCTGGATGGAGACTTGAGTCGATAACCTCCTGACTCTGCAGCGAGTGTTCTGAGTTTATTAGGGTTTTACTGAGACTGCTATCAATATCTCTTTTCAGCTGACCACATCATTCTGCTGGCTGCTTGCAATGAAGCCTACTACTCCTATCTCGTCCACCACATTTGCTTGGAAGCTTACAAGTTCCAGATGATTGATATTGGACAGAGGCTCTGGTGTGACTGGAAAGCGACATTAAGGTACTTTGGAAATCCTTTTTAAAACTTGAGAATGGAAAATCAATTGGAACATTTTTTTTTACTTGTAGTGTTTTCATTATTATAATGCTGTCAAATCTCCCCCCAAGTTAATTCCTTGAGGAGTGAAACTTAAAGGTCTGTAGGATGAATGCACTGCCTTGTTACATATTGAGTTAGAATCATAGATTCCCTACAGAATGAGACCATTCAGCCCATCGCCAACCACAATCCCACCCAGACTCTAACCCATTATCCCCATCCATTTACCCTAGCTAGTCTCCCTGACACTTAGGAATAATTTAGCGCGGCCAGTCCACCTAATCCGCACATCTTTGGGATTGAGAGGAAACTGGAGCACCCGGAAGAAACCCACGCAGACATGGGGAGAATGTGCAGACTCTGCACAGACAGTGACCCAAGCCTGCAATTGAACCTGGGTCCCTAGCACTGTGACGCAGCAGTGCTAACCATTGTGCCACCGTGCTGCCTTCAATTAGTTGTATAAATGATTCCTTCATTCCCGGTCTGTGCTGAGTTAAGCAATGCAGCGCTTCACATGTTACAGATTGCGACAGTAAAACGTAGAAGGGAACAAAGTTTTTTTTTAGAAGTCAATTGACATTCCGACTCCCAGTTACAGTTCATATTAGAAAGTGTACACGTCTGGGAACTTGTACGTGTGTGTATCTATGTACATACATGTATCTATGTCTATGTACATGTTTTTACTTTGTGTGTGTGTCTATGTATATACATGCATCTATGTCAATGTACATGTGTTTTTTTTTGTGTGTGTGTGTGTGTGTGTGTCACCTTGGATGTGTATGTTTGTATCTGCATGCAGTTTGTCTATCTGCATGCGAGTGTGCATACACCTGTGCGTGTATCTTGCCTGCATTGTTAGCAAGAGGCAGGCCAATTGGTGAAGCCAAAACCCAGATGCAGAGCTTCTCTTTTTGGAGAGAGTTTGTTGACCTGTTCAGTCTCATAGCTCTCTTCCCATTCAGCCCAGTGTCCCTGGCATCCCCTATTCTCCATGCTCAATGATAATTAATACCCAGCACCCGTTCCTCATAACCTGAACAATGTGATGGACATTAACAAACAGTAACAGTACGATTGATAAAGTATTGAAATTGCATGTCCGTAAAACCATACGACATGGGAGCAGAATTAGGCCACTTGGCCCATCGAGTCTGCTCCACCATTCAATCATGGCTGATATTTTTCTCATCCCCATTCTCCTGCCTTGTCCTCATAACTCCTGCTCCCCTTATTAATCAAGAACCTATCTATCTCTGTCTTAAAGACACTCAATGACCTAACGTCCACAACCTTCTGCGGCAAAGAGTTCCACAGATCCTCCACTCTCTGGCTAAAGAAATTCCTCCTCACCTCTGTCTTAAAGGATCGTCCCTTTAGCCTGAGGTTGTGCTCTCTGGTTCTAATTTTTCCTACTAGTGGAAACACCCTCTCTAGGTCCACTTAATCCTGGTATCTCGGTATCCCGTAAGTTTCATTAAATCTCTCTCATCCTTCTGAACTCTGAGTACAGACCCAGAATCCTCAACCATTCCTCAAAACACAAGCTCTTCATTTAACCTTGTGCTGGTCGAGAGCAGTAAACTCAATCTAAGCAGAGACTATCCTGCTGTTGTCTAGATATGCACTTTAGGAACTAAAGTTTAGGATCTGGAATGGAAAAGTCATCAGTGATTCCTTTTTGTGATACTGTGTCAGTCGCAGGCTGCAGCTCAACAGAGTGACTTGGGTCTACCTCTGACTATCATAACTTCAAATAAATGCTGACAATAAAGAAGGAAGGAATATTTCTGTAGCACAACCTCAGGCTGACTCAAAGCACTTTACCACAGCAATTGCATTTCAAAAATGGTTCATTGGCTATAATGTGGATCAAAATTCAGTTTTACTCTATCCCATTCAATATATCACATACCACTTTATATAAAATCGCTTCCTGTTTATTTTAAAGTTTATTTATTTATTAGTCACAGTAGGTTTACATTAACACTGCAATAGAGTTACTGTGAAAATCCCCCACACTCTGGCACTTATTTGGGAGATTTTGTCATGGCCAATTTACCTAACTCGCACATCTTTGGCCTGTGGGAGGAAACCGGAGCACCCAGAGGAAACCCACATAGACACGGGGAGAATGTGCAGACTCCACACAGACAGTGACCCAAGCCAGGAATCGAACCTGGGTCTCTGTGAGGCAGCAGTCCTAACTATTGTGCCACTGTGCCATCCAGTGCTTTTGGGTATCTGATTGTTTCAATTGATTTTCACTGTGCTGCATAATTTCTCCTCATAATTCTCATTTAAGGTTCCCTTTTTCCATTGTCCATCTGCAGGTTTTAATAAGGCCTACAAAGGTTAATGAAAGAATGTTGGAAATACACAGGCCCATGATTTCTTGAAAGATACTCATTGAAGGTGTCGATGAAAGCCGTGATGTGGAGATGCCGGTGTTGGACTGGGGTGGGGCACAGTAAGAAGTCTCACAACACCAGGTTAAAGTCCAACAGGTTTATTTGGGATCACAAGCTTTTGGAGCACTGCCCCTTCATCAGGTGAGTGGAGAGGTAGGTTTCCAAACACAGCTTATATAGGCAAAGACATGATTGCAAGATAATAGTTGGAATAAGAATCTTTTCTCGCAAGTAAAAACTTGATTGTCTAAAAAAGACATGGATTCCAGCTATTTTCTTGCAGTTGTGTCTTTGCCTATATTTGCCATGTTTGTGAACCCAGCCTCTCCATTCACCTGATGAAGGAGCAGTGCTCTGAAAGCTTGTGATTCCCAAATAAACCTGTTACTTTAACCTGGTGTTGAGACTTCTTACGATATCTGTTAAAGTTTATCAGAAAAACGCCAAAGTATTTTTTTTCTTTTAGATTATTGTGATCCTGCTCTCCATTCTAATCTTCTTCAATTCCGTTTTCCTTCGCGGGCCATGACTAACTTAAAAGCTTTAGTTTCCTCTACACCATGTTTGGTTTTGGCATTAGCCATTGCACTTACCCATGCTAATGTGTGATGACCCTTTCTTTGCAGCTCCTATGGGGATCTCACCAACTGCACCTTCCTGATTGCCACCAAGATGGACTGCTTTTGGCCAAACCAAGTGGTGGACCAATTCTTTGTCACCATCCACCGCGAGTACTTTGCAAACTGTCCGGTCTCTGGGAGAGCCCTGGGGGACCCCCCCAACAACATTATGGGGCCTTTCATCGCGGTGCCGGTGATGGTCACGCTGCTGATGACGGCTCTTGTAGTCTGGAGAAGTAAACGGAATGAAGGCATTGTCTAGAGGCTTTGCCGTGCCTTCTGGTGGTGGAGGACATCGCGGGTTTTAACCCGGGTAAAGCAATGATACCGTCTCAGCAGCCAAACCCTACATTGGAGAGCGTCAACAGCAAGTTGAACTGCAGAGAGGGAAGTCTCAAACTCGCTGTTGAATGGTCCACCGATGTCTGAACACTCGAGACATTTTAGACATCCACTGGTGCTATTCAGGGATATTGCTTACGTTTAATAGGTTATCTCTCTCTCGAACCTCCATACAGCACAGTAACATTTAAATCATTGGAACTGGGCCATTAAGTGTTTGTGACTTAAATGTTGACAGTTTTTATAAAGTACCTGTTGGATCGTGCTGATCGCTGGTGTGGAAACTGTACCACGTGTTGACATTCATATCATTTTTTTTTGTACATTCTCTCAGTAATGGATTTGTGTGACAATCCATTGATGTACACCTGAAAACCATGTTCCTACACCTGAATTTTCCTTACTGACCGCTGAATGAATTGGCCAAATGTTTGCTCTCGAATAATCCAGGGAGGGAAGGAATTTGGCCAAGGAAAAATGGACAAAGTCGACGGAAATGTAACTTTTCTCTGTCTTAATCCAGATTTATTTATTTTTGCTGTTCAAGTTGCCCGCGTAAAACCCAAATTGTAGAGCCGGTCCACACAGCTTGTGGAAGTTAAAGCATTACGTGGATTATTAGGCCTGATGAGAGTTGGTAGGTGAGGTTCTGGGATGGTACTGAAGCCACTCAAAGCGGGCACAAAAAGGGTAGGTGGGAATGTGAAATTTGAGACTGGAGTCAATCAACCATTGAATGGTGGAGCAGGCTCGAGGGGCCGAGTGGCCTACTTCTGTTCTTATTTCGTACGTAACAGTCAAACTTTGGTTGGGGCCAGGTAGGATCATTTCCAAAAGAAAACTGGATATATATTTGAAGGGGTAGATTATGGTAAAAGAGCAAGTGGCTAAAACGATTTGGGTAGTTCTTTCATACCTGTGCTGGCCCTTTTGATGGGCCGAATGGCTTCCTTCTGAGCTTGCATTTTGACCGAAGCTAAAATTGGACCTTGAGCCGGGTGACAGTGGGGATTAAAATTGTTTCCAGTACCCTTGAGCAGGAGTGGAAAATTGATAGTGAAGTCTGCTGCCATTGCCTCTCCATCATCTGTGCTAGAAAGTGCAAGCAAGGGATGGCTTCTTAGGCTGTGCCTGTCCCTCCGGCATTTACTGTAGGAACCTGACCATAATGAAGGAAACCTGCCTTTCAAGAACATTCAGCCCCTCCGAACGGAAAAAAGAGAGAAAATCGATAAGGATTACCTTTGTAAAGATTGTATCATTAAGGAAAATGTTCAACTGTCACAGTGATTAAAGATACATTTAAAAACCCAACAGAGCCTCAGAAATATTACAGAGCAAATAAAACAGAAAATGCTACAAACACTCAGGGGGAAATAGACTTAACGGGCGGAATTTTACCACCACTTTAAGCCTGTTTTGCAACAGGAAACTGCTGTAAAATTGAGGTAAAGTGACCAGTGCAAATGGTGCCAGTTTTTGTATGATTTTACAATACTCGCAAATGGGCAAGAGACTGGCTAATTAGCATCTGCTTAGCGAGATCAGTGCTACTCACTTAGCTTCATGGCTGCATTGGGAGATGTTTTCTCTGGCGAGGAAAACAGCTGCGTTCCATGAACGGGGAAACCGTGATCAGTCTGGGTATGGGGGGCTGCATCTGGCCATGAGCCCCTTCAACTGCAGGAGGGAGGGAGATGGCTGAGACTGCCTGCAGTAGCAGGGGCCTGACAACTCTCTCTCTGTCTGAGTCCTGTTAATGTGCATCTGCAGCATCAGAGGTCTACACGTGCGCAATAGCTCTCTCTGCAGGCTGACAGATGCATTAAACTCCGCCCTCTGTAACAAAGAAATGGACTCTCCCAAAATTTTAATTGAGCGCATAAGATTGGGTCTGAAAACGCATTCAAAAAATGAATCTGGAACTCTCCCAGTTTCACGTCCGCCCCAATACTTGGAAAAAAATCCTGTAGAATTCCAACCAACATTTCAGCTCCTTTATTTTTCATGAGGGGGGGAGGGGAGGAGGAGAAAATAATGAAAGAGGAGCTGGGGAAGAAGAGGGGAAAAAACAAGGATCAGGTGGAAAGCGAGCAGGCTTAACTCAGAAATGGGATGACAGTGCAAGACACAACGGGATGTGTAACAAAATAAAAGATGTAGCCAGGGCAAAGAGAGGGTGCTAAATATTATTGCAGAATAATAGAGGGCACAGGAGGCAGGGAAAACCTTGCACAGATTCACAGGAAAAAAGCTACTGCATAAGGGACAGCAAGTAATCAGGAAAGCTAATTGAATGTTATAGTTTATTGGTGAGGGCAATTGAATACAAGAGGAGGGAGGTGATGCTTCAGTGGTACAGGGCATTAGTGAGACCATATCTGGAGAACTATGAACAGTATGGTCTCCTTATTTAAGGAGATATGTAGAAATATATCAATGCTTTGGAAACAGTTTAGAGAAGGTTTGTTACTCTAATACCAGGAACGGGTGGGTTGTCTCACGAGGAAAGGTTGGAGAGATTAGGTTTGTATCCACTAGAGTTTAGAAAATGAAGAGGTGGATTGATCAAAACCATTCAGACCCTGAGGGATACTGACAAGCTCCTCTTGTGGGAGAATCTCAAACGAGGGGGGTCACTAATTAAAAATAAGAGATGGAATGAGGAGATTTTTTTTCTGCAAGTGGGTCTCTCTCTTCCTCAAGAGGCAGTGGGAGCAGAGTCTTTGAATATTTTTAAGAGCCAAGCTGGATAAATTCTGGATGAACACGGGGGGTGAAATGTTATTGGGGGGAGTGGTCAGCAGAAATGTGGGGCTGAGGTTACAATCAAATCAGCCATGGTGGTATTGAATGGTACAGCAGATTCGAGGGGCCGAGTGGCCTTCCCCTGTTCCTGTTTAGAGGATAAGGAGGGAGAGAATATTTTCTCTATTGGAACATCTAAAACTAGGGGTTACCTAACTTACATATTTTTGGACAATTTAGCATGGCCCACGAACCTAACCTGCACATCTTGTGACACTAAGAGGCAATTTAGCATGGCCAAGCCACCTAACCTGCACATTTTTGGACATTAAGGGACAATTTAACATGGCCAATCCACCTAACCTGCACATTTTTGGACACTAAGGGGCAATTTAGCACGGTCAATCCACCTAACCTACACATTTTTGGACACTAAGGGACAATTTAGCACAGTCAATCCACCTAACCTACACATTTTTGGACACTATGGGACAATTTAGCATGGTCAATCCACCTAACCTACACATTTTTGGACACTAAGGGACAATTTAGCATGGCCAATCCATCTAACCTCTTTGAACGTGGAAGGAAACCAGAGCACCCGGAGGCAACCCGCGCAGACAAGGGAAGAGCGTGCAAACCCCATCCTGCCAGTCACCCAGAGCCAGAATTGAATTCAGGTCCTTGCAATGTGAGGCAGCAGTGCTAACCACTGTTCCACTTTGTTGCCTGTTCGGGTCACACACAGACTGAATGGAGGTGAGCAGCAGAGGTGGGGTCAGCACATCCTCATTCAGTCTCTTCAATGTACGGGTCACTGCATCCTGAGTAACAGCTACAACACACTGGGTACAAGTTAATCATTATTTCACCTGGAAGGAAGGGGATATGTTTGCTTTGAAACGTTTTAGATAGGAGAGGGCTCGGAGTAATGGATGATTGGATCAGGTCATTGGGGGGGTGCTGGAGGAGTGGAGTGGGCGAGGGTGGGAGGGAGGGCGTGGGGGTTTGCGGGATATGGTCTCTGGAGAACACCAAAGCGACAAGATGTTTATGGTAGTCATTATGCCGGAGGTGGCAGGAATACCAGAGGATGCAGTATCACATCACGAACAAGTCCCCCCCAGCCCCATGCACCTATCATGCACAGATCAGTAAATGGACACACGGGACATACTCAACCCAAGGCTGGAAAATCCCACCCAAGATCAATGGACCTTTGCAGGGTCCGTGTTCCGCAGTCTATGATTTCTGTACCGGGCTGGATGAAAAAATTCACATATCAAGTATTACTTGTCTTGGGCTTGTAACTGGACATAGAAGATAGGAGGAGGCCATTGGCCCTTCAAACCTGCTCTCCCGTTCATTACAATCACGGCTCATCGTTCAACTCAATAGCTTCATCCTGCTTTCTCCCCATAACCTTCGATCCCATTTGCCCCAAGTACATTCAATGTTTTGGTATCGACTATTTCCTGTAGTAATGAATTCCACAGGCCCACCACTCTGGGTAGAAAAATGTCTCCTCAGTTTGATCCTAAACGATCTACTCTGAATCCTCAGACCCCCTGGTTTTGGACATCCTCACCTTCAGGAACATCCCACCCTGTTTGGTCCTGAACTTTTCTGGTAAGTCTTTTAGCCGGCATATTTCAGGCGAATTTTGGAAGTTCATATACACCGACTGCATCAACCAGATTACCCTTACTGTTAGCCATAAGAGTTTGTTAAAACATTACATAAATTCTGCTAGTGCTGGAAAGCGTATGAAAAACTCAGCAGGTCTGGCAGCATCTGTAGAGGAAGAAACAGCGATAATGTTTTGAATCACATTCTGACATGCAACATGTTTTATTTTACTTAAACAAGATTTACCTTTAACAAATCCATGCTTGCTTTCCACATGTGACTATTTTGTCTCAGATTAATGTTTTTATCAGATTTTACCCATTAAAATAGTTTTAAGTAGCTGGGGCTTGAGTAGATCCATGCAGTACCTGGTCTGCCAATGTTAAAAATCTCTTGTTGTTCCTACTCTCTACTTAATTAGAACATAGAACATAGAATTAATTCCTATTATTTATTTATTAGTGTCGCATGACTGTAACATTATGTTTCGCACTCTCTCGTTGCCTTCTCTATGAACTATGTTCTGTCTGTATAGCACTCAAGAAACAATACTTTTCACTGTATGTGACAATAATAAATCAAATCAAAAACCAAAGCAAATCAACACAAGAGCTGGTCTTTAATGTTGCAGTTGTATAAAACACTGGTTAGACCTCATTTGGAATACTGCGTCCAGTTCTGGTCGCCTTACTACTGGAAGGACGTGGAGACTCTGGAGAGAGTGCAGAGGAGGTCTACCAGGATGCTGCCTGGTATGGAAGGTCTGAGTTACGAGGAGAGATTAGGCAAATTGGGACTGTTTTCCTTAGAAAGACGTAGACTTATAGGAGATCTAATAGAGGTGTACAAGATTATGAGGGGTATAGATAGAGTAAACAGGGTTAAGCTTTTTCCTAGGATGGACTCAAATAGCACGAGGGGTCACGGGCTTAGGGTGAGGGGGGTAAGGTATAATTTGGATGCTAGAGGGAGTTTTTTTCACACAGAGGGGGGTGGGGGTATGGAATGCGCTGCCAAGTAAAGTGGTGGAGGCAGGTACTCTGGAGTTATTTAAGAAATACTTAGATGGGCACATGAACAGAATGAGAATGGAGGGGTATAGAAAACTGATTTAAAATAGGGATCATGAGCCTTGGGAGTTCCTGGGAAGCGTGTAAATAGATGATATTGATGTACTTGTTTTTAATCCTACAGGTGCTTTGGTCCACCTTGTTGTCTAACGAGGGGCATACACGCGATGGGTCGTGAGAGGGCTGCTCTTGGATCTTTTACGAGAGTGTCCTACTGCTTCACATCGTTAGTGTATGCTTGACCTGGACCATCTGATGGGCAACACGACAGCTCAGTGACTATAGCTGTGCTGTGCAGATACATGGATTTGGGCCTGTGTCTGTGGGAGTTTGCACATTCTCCCTGTGCTTCCGTGGGTTTTCTCCAGGCGCTCCGGTTTCCTCCCACATCCCAAAGATGTGCTGTTAGGCTAATTGGCAAAACAAATTCTCCCTAAATTGTCTCAAATTTGGTTTTTAATCCATAGATCTATAAACATGGACAGGGATCACGGGTAGAGGTGGGAACATCAGGGTGGCGGTGCAGGCTCATTGGGCCAAAGGGCCCGTTTACCGTGCTGTTTTGTTCTTTGTTCAGCTTACATTCACACTGCAATGAAGTCACTGTGAAAATCCCCTAGTTGTTACACACCTGCTTGAATACACTGAGAGAGAATTTAACATGACCCAATACACCTAACCAGCACATCCTTCAGACTGTGGGAGGAAACCAGAACACCTGGATGAAATCCACGCAGACACGGAGAACATGTGGACAGTGACCCAAGCCAGGAATTGAACTTGGGTCTCTGGCGCTATGAGCTGCAATGCTAACCATTGTGCCACCCTAACCAGTTCTCTATCCATGCTAATATATTATCTGCAACTCCATAAATCTTACGTAATGACTTTCTATGTGACACCTAGTCAAGTATCTTTTGGAATTGCCAGTAATCAGTTCTCCTTTACCCTGCTTGTTACACCCTCAGCTTGATTTTTATCACGATTTTCAAAGTACCTTGTCAACACCTCACTAACAATAAATTCCAGCAATGACTGAGGCCAAGTTAACACATATGCAGGTTCTGTTTTCTCTCTTCCTCCTTCCTTGGCTACTGATGTTACATGAGCGAGAGTCATTTTAAACCGGAGGGAATTCTAGGAAGATTATGGCCTCTGCATTCATGGTCCCTACAGCCACTTTGTGGGATGCAGGCTCTTCAGGAGCAGGGGATTTGTAGGCTGTTACTTTTTTTTAGTACATTTTCTCTACTAATATGATTTAAAGTTCCTCAATCCCATTAGTCCTTTGGTTTCCCACAATTTGTGTTTTTCTAAGTCTAAAGATAAATATTTAACATCTGTCCTTTTGAAACATCTGTTTCTATTATAACAGATGTTATATCTGTTATAATAGATATAACAACAGAAGTATCTGTCTCTATTATAATTTCTCTTGCCTCAACCTTGAGTGACCAATGTGTATTTTTTTATTATTTTCTTCTATCTCACATATTCAAGTTAACTATTTACATATTATATCATCGAATCTCTACAAGAGGCTGCCATTCAGTTCATTGAATCTGCACTGATCACAATCCCACCCAGCCCTATTCACCCTGAAACTAGGGTCAATTTAACATGGCTAATCAACCTAATTCACACATCTTTGGGGGGTGGAAAGAAACCAGAGCACCTGGAGGAAACCCACACAGACACAGGGAGAATGTGCACACTCCACAGACAGTGACCCAAGCCGGGAGTGGAACCCGGGTCCCTGGTGTTGTGAGACAGCATTGCCACCGTGCTGCCCTATATCCTACATGAACGGGGATATCTCATTCCCTTTTCCCTTCTGCCTGTCTATTTTGAATATCAAATGCCCCAAGTATTTAGCTCTGGACACAGAGTATGAATCTCTGGTCACACCTCATCCCAAAACCAGAAAATCCCACCCCAGGTCAACGGATTTTTCCATGGTCCGCCCCTCGCTCAGTATGATTCCTGTGGTGGAGAGAACAGGAAAATTCGGCGCACAGTATCATTTGTCATGATCTCAGAATTGTCATGGAATCCCTACAGGGCAGAAGGAGGCCATTTGGCCCATCAGGTTTGCACCAATTTCCAAACGAGCATCTTACCCAGCCCAAACCAGCGCTCTATCCCTGTGTATCTGGCATGGCCGATCCACCAAACCTTTGGACTGCGGGAGGAAACTGGCACACCTGGAAGAAACCCAAGCAGTCACACGGAGGATCCACACAGAAGTCACCCAAGATTGGAGTTGACCCTGGGTCCCTGGTGCTGTGAGGTAGCTGTGCTAACCTCTGTGCCACCCCTGTCATGGACTAGTAGCTGAACACGTAACATCGTGGAGTAGCAACTTAAAATGCAGCATCTAGTAAGTAGGTAAGCTTTTGTTTTTCATGGACTCACAATACACAATATCAGATGTTAACTGGACACAGAAGATCATGAATTATTTCCTATGCTAATAACTGCAGTAAGAACCTATTTAAAATCATCAGTCAAGCTTATAATATGGCTCACTTACACTTGCTCCAAGTAACATACATTTATACACAGGGACCTAGTCAACAAAAGGCGTGATTAGATTAACATCTTATTTTAAATTCCTTGGAATTCTGTTGTTTTCTCCATGGTAACACTTTGGCCAATCAACACCCTTTTCACCTGTTGCATACATTGTCACGTCCGTTTGATATTCGGCATTCTTGTATTTCTTAAAGCAAGATAAAAGGCTTCAGTGACAAGTCTCCCTATTCAGCAGAGCGATTCCTCTATTCATTCTTGGGCTAAAGTTTTAAAGTTTATTTATTAGTCGGCTTACATTAACATTGCAATAGAGTTACTATGAAAATCCCCTAGTTGCCACAGTCCAGTGTCTGTTTGGGTACACTGAGGGAGAATTTAGCATGAGCAATTCACCCCAATCAGAACATCTTTCAGATTGTGGATGGAAACCAGAGCACCTGGAGGAAACCCACACAGACACGGGGAGAACATGCAGACTCCACACAGACGACCAAACAAAGGATGTTAAGAAGGAAATTAGAATAGACAGAAAGTGTCATGAGAAGGCTTTAGCAGGCAAGATTAAGGAAAACCCAAAGGCATTCTACAAGTATGATAACAGCAAGAGTAAAAGACGAGAAGGAATAGGGCCTATCAAACGTGATGGTGGGAAAGTTTGTATGCAACCAAAAGAAATAGCAGAGATACTTAGTGAATACTTCAGTTTTCACTATGGGAAAGGATTTTGGTGGTTGTAGTGCAGACTTGCAATGGACTGAAAAACTTCAGCGTGTAGATATTAAGAAAGAGGGTGTGTTGGAGCTTTTGAAAAGCATCAAATTAGATAAGTCACCAGGACCAGATGGGATGCACCCCAGGTTACTGTGGGAGGCGAGGGAAGAGATTGCTGAGCCTCTGATGATGATCTTTGCATCATCAACGGAGATGGGAGAAGTTCTGAAGGATTAGAGGATTGCGGATGTTGTTGCTTTATTCAAGAAAGAGAGTAGAGATAGCCCTGGAAATTATAGACCAGTGAGTTTAACCTCAGTGATTGGTAAGTTGATAGAGAAGATCTTGAGAGGCAGGATTTATGAGATTTGGAGAGGTACAATATGATTAAGAATAGTCAGCATGGCTTTGTCAAAGGCTATCATGCCTTATGAGACTGATTGAATTTTTTGAAGATATAACTAAACACATTGATGAAGCAGTGGGTATCGTATATATTGACTTCAGCAAGGCATTTGATAGGGTGCTCCATGCAAGGCTTATTGAGAAAGTGAGGGGGAATGGAATCCAAGGGGACATTGCTTTGTGGATCCAGAATGACTTGCCCACAGAAGGCAAAGAGTGGTTATAGATGGGTCATATTCTGCATGGAGGTCGGTCACCAGTGGAGTGCCCCAAGGATCTATTCTGGGACCCTTACTCTTTGTGATTTTTATAAATGATCTGGATGAGGAAGTGGAGGGATGGGTTGGTAAGTTTGCTGATGACACAAAGGTTGGAAGTGTTGTGGATAGTGTGGAGGGATATCAGAAATTGCAGCGAGACATTGGTAAGACTGGGCAGAGAAGTGGCAGATGGAGTTCAACCCAGAGAAGTGTGAAGTGGTTCATTTTAGCAGCTCAAATAGGATGGCAGAATATATGAATGGTAGGACTCTCGGCAGTGTAGAAGATCAGAAGGATCTTGGGGTCTGAGTTCATAGGATGCGCAAAGCAGCTGTGCAGGGCTGAAGCTGTGGTTAAGAAGGCATATGATGTACTGGCCTTCATCAATCAAGGAATTGAGTTTAGGAGTCAAGAGATAATGTTGCAGCTATGTAGGACCCTGGTCAGAACCCACTTGGAGTATCATGCTCAGTTCTGGTCACCTCATTACAGGAAGGATGTGGAAGCCATAGAAAGGGTGCAGAGGAGATTTACAAGGATGTTACCTGGATTGGGGAACATGCCTTATGAGGATAGGTTGAGGAGGCTCGGCCTTTTCTCCTTGGAGAGATGACAGATGAAGGGTGACTTGATAGAGATGTATAAGATGTCGAGAGGTATTGATTGAGTGGATTATCAGAGGTTTTTTCCCAGGGCTGAAATGGTTGCTACAAGAGGGCACAGGTTTAAGGTGCTGGGGAGTAGGCACAGAGGATATGTCAGGGGTAAGTTTTTCACTCAGGTGCCAGCAATGGTGGCAGAGGCAGATTCGAGAGGGTCTTTTAAGAGACTTTTAGATAAGTACATGGAGCTTAGTAAGATAGAGGGTTATAGGTAAGCCAAGTAATCTCTAAGGTAGGGACATGATCGGCACAACTTTGTGGGCTGAAGGGCCTGTATTGGGCTGTAGTTTTTCTATGTTTCTAAGATTTGTAAAACTGATAGAGATCAGAGAGAATGGTTAGAATGTGAAAATACCAGAAGTGAAGAACAAATAAAAAGGTGAGTGCTATTGGGGAAGGGGTAAATTTCAGAATTCAACCAGGTATGTTCTGCCATGAAAAATTTCAAGTTCAAAACTGCTAATGTCTGCCTCCACACAAGAAACTTGTCACAAATGCTGCTCTTCAGTATCATTGTTCTCTATAGTGGTTATTACATGCTAAAAACAACTATGGACAACCTCAATACTAGGAAACTTTTTAATTTGAGAAGAAATCTGTAACTAAGCACTCCTTACCTCTTTTGCATGGGCAGCATAGTGGTTAGCACTGCTGCCTCAAAGCACCAGGGAACAGGGTTCCATTCCCGGCTTAGGTCACTGTCTGTGGGGAGTCTGCACATTCTCTCCGTGTCTGCGTGGGTTTCTTCTGGGTGCTCCGGTTTCTTCCCAGAGTCCGCATGACATGCTGCTTAAGATGCACTGGCCATGCTAAATTTTCCCTCGGTGTACCCAAAAGATGCAGGAGTGTGGCGACTGGGGGATTTTCATAGTGACCTAACTATAGTGTTAATGTGATCCTACTTGTGACACTAATAAATAGCGGTATTACTGCCTCACAGCGTCAGCAACCCAGGTTCAATTCTGGCCTCGGATCACTGTCAGTATGGAGTTTGCACACTCATCCTGTGTCTGTGTGGGTTTCCTCCAAGTGTTCCAGTTTCCTCCCAGTGTTCCAGTTTCCTCCCACAGTCTGAAAATGTGCAGGTTAAGTAGACTGGCTATGCTAAATTGCCCCTTAGTGTCCAAAGGTGAGCTGGTTAGGTGCATTGGCCATGCTAAATTGCCCCTAGTATTAGTGGGATTAGCGGGACAAATACACGGGTTACACGGATAAGACCTGGGTGAGATTGTTATTATTGCAAAGTCGATGGGCCAAATGGCTTCCTTCTACACTGTAGGGATTCTATGTCTATATTCAAGGCATTGTCAGGCTGTTTTTTGACCCTGCTTTTACAACCTTCACGCTAGCCCCCAGATGTTAGTGAGGAGAACTCAATGGGCTGGGCTGTCCCTTCACTGTGACCCACTTCAATGCCAGTGTGGCAGGTTTTATCTTTAACGCGTGAGGGAACAGTCACCCACACTGACATGGAATCGTACAGCTAGGTTTAAGAAAGACTTTCGCCTATGGCATTACAGTGAACCATTTGGGTTTTTGCAACAAACTGACAGCTTCATGATTACGGATACTGACCTTTTATTCCAGACTCTTTGAGCTTTAAAAACCAAAATGAATTTATATTCCAAACTGACATAGCGGATTTGAACTCTTGTTCTTTGGATTATTGGTCCAATAATGTAACCACTTTGTACCAGTCTCATGCACTAGTAACTGAACAAGCAGCAATGTATGTATCAAATGAAAATCCATACCATATCATGGACTATCATTGGGAATGCTTTAATCCATGTTGCTCTGTTAGTATGCATTATGAGATGTTTTCAGTGTATATTGTATATCTGAGATATCTTAGTGTACATTAATGGTTTTAATCTATACTATTTGCTTTACAGTGCACATGGGCTGATATTTACAGCATACACTGGATTTTCTTTACTCTTTGCTGACAAAGGGTCATCCAGACTCAAAATGTTGGCTCTATTCTCTCTCCACAGATGCTTTCTGACCTGCTGAGATTTCCAGCACTTTCTGTTTTTATTTCAGATTCCAGCATCCACAATATTTTTGCTTTTCTTTCACTTCAAGCCATGTTGGTGGTTGTTTTAGTACACATTGGAATTGTTCAGCATTAGAGATGTTTACAGTTTTTTTACTGGAGTAATTGTAAAGTGAACACTGCGATTCATTCACTATCAGCTGCTGCCTAGTACACACTGAAGTGTTCCCTATTGTATATTGTTTATTATACCAGTTGACTATTTGTGCAGAGATTAAGGTTGATTAGGTGGCACAACGGTTAGCACGGCTGCCTCAAGCACCAGGGACCCGGATACAATTCTGGCCTCAAATCATTGTCTGTGCGGAATTTGCATGTTCTCCCTATGCCTGTATGGGTTCCCTCCATTTGCTCTGGTTTCCTCCCACACTCCAAAGATATGTGGGTCAGATTGATTGGCCACGATAAATTGTTCCTTGGAGTCGGGGTATTAGGACCATAATAGGGCCTGGCTGGGATTGTTGGTGCAGGCTCGATGGGCCAAATAGCTTCTTTCTGCACTGTTGGATTCTAAGTGGGAGGCTGGGCAGTTTAGGCTGGCTAAAACTCAGCAAAGCTGCAGCATACGGAAGTACGGGGGTAGGGGGAATATAATATGGACTTCGAACCCAGTGCACCCTTCACTGCACGGTAATGTATCGGCAAAAACATCACCACGTAAAACAAAACGAGCAGCAATTTGCATGCTAACATTGAGCTGGATAATGATAATAATAAAATAATTTTTATAGTTGGGGGAAAGCTATTCAGAAATGTTTTGTCTGGTGGGATAGCGATTGATTTTTGGGCTTTTTAAAGGTAGCTGTCGGGGCCTTTTGTCTTTTGATGTAACGAATTTGCAACAAGACTTTGAAGTCTAACAAGGCACACAAATAACGTAGCATCTTTAGCCCATTTATCTTCTATCTTCACACGGAGGCAAAATTTTTATGATGGAGGAATGAAGGTGCCAGGGAAAGGTTATTATAATGATCAAACGGAAGGAGCTGCAGGCAAATACCAGCCTGCTGACACGTGAAAACTGCGTGTGTCAGCGCGATAGGATGGCTGTGCTGCCTCCCGTAACTTAACCATCTTCAACAGTGACACATTTAAACTAAAAGAGAAAACGCTGGAAAATCTCAGCAGGTCTGGCAGCATCTGTAAGGAGAGAAAAGAGCTAATGTTTCGAGTCCAGATGACTCTTTGACAAAGCTAAAAGGCACAGAAAGTGGCAGATATTTACACTGCAGGGGGAGGGAATGAAAAATGAATCATAGCCACAGAAACCAGGGAAAAAGGCTGCGAATGGCAGTGCACAGAGAGAATAAAGTGTGTGAATGGCCAAACAGCACAGAAGTTGAATGGAAGTTGCAGATGCTGCCAGACCTGCTGAGATTTTCCAACAGTTTCTATTTGGGTTTCAGATTCCAGCGTCCGTAGTAATTTGCTTTTATCCAGTGGCACATTTAAATCTCAGTTACACAAATCACTGGTGTTGTGCCGGTTGGTCAGTGAGAGCTAGCTTTCTCAATAGCTTGCACAGTATCTGAAGCCAGACACAAACACCATCATTCACTAACAAATCTCTTTCCACATAAGTGAGTTTCAGGTGGTTTTTGAAGCTGTACACAGACTGGGGCTCTTCACCTGCCATCAAAAATTTCATACAGTAGGTTTACAGGGCACTTACAGGAGCATGGTTTGGGGTTTAGCCATCTGGTCCATTCAGCCCATCTCTGCCAGCCTATCTGAAATAATGGTTCTTTGATCCTGTTTCCACATGCATCAGCATCCCTAGTTTTTTTTTGAACATTTGGTAATACCGCCATAAACACCAGGCCAAAAGTGACAGGAACTGGATTAACATCAGCGCAGTTACTATCAGTAGCATGGTTATGTGTGGGTTATTGAGCAACAGTGTGACGGAACTAAATTTGGCCTCACAGTGCCAGAGACCTGTGTTCGATTCCCAGCTTGGGTCACTGTCTTTGCAGAGTCTGCGTGTTCTCCCCATGTCTGTGTGGGTTTCCTTTGGGTGCTCCAATTTGTTCCCATGCTCCGAAAGATGTGCTGGTTAGATGTACTGGCCGTGCTAAATTCTCCTTCAGTGTACCCGGACAGGTGCCGGAGTGTGGCGACTAGGGGATTTTCACAGCAACTTCATTAACACTGTAATGTAAGGTTACTTGTGACAATAATAAACGAACTTTAAGCAGATAGTATCAAGAGGCCTTGTGACGCAGTAGATACCGTCTCTTCTTCTCTGAGCTAGAAGCTCTGGGTTCAACTCCCACTCCTGGGCTAGATGGTCACAGAAGGTTGGTTACCAGCTTGTAAATCCGTCTCCTATACCTGATGGCAGTAAGTTTGGGACAGCTTCTTGATCAGCCAGTTTTCAGAAAGCCCAGCAAACCACTGCATGATTTGTGAGGCATAATCGTGGACCTAATCCACAGGAAGCCCACAGCCACTAAGCTCCCTGAAGGTGTGGTACCTGAAGGTGACAAGGGACATGGGTGGCGTGGTGGCACAGTGGGTTAGCTCTGCTGCTTCACAGTGCCAGAGGATCCAGGTTCAATTCCTGGCTTGGGTCACAGTCTGTGAGAAGTCTGCATGTTCTCCCCATCTGCTCCCTCTGGCTGCTCCAGGTTCCTCCCACAGTCTAGTGGTTAAGTGCACTGGCCTGCATGGTGCCAACATGTGGCGACTAGGGGAAATTCACATTAACTTCATTGCAGTGGTAATGTAGCCTTACTTGTGACTAATAAAATAAAAATTAAAAACTTTAAGGTAGAGTCAGTAACATGGTACTGGAAGAGGGGAGACTGAGTGACAGCGTGAGGGAAGCATCTTAACACCAGCAGTGATATAGTCAGTGACAGAAGGTGGATATCTGAGAAGGTGTAGTCATTGCTATGTGTAGACGCAGGATGCGGGGAGGGGGAGGGAGAGTTCAAATTACCCTGAGGGGATGGATTCAGTGGGCATAATTAGTAAATGAATGGGACAGCCACTGGCTGTTAGAGATCACACAGTATTGCAGGATACCTTTCATTATTCAATACTTCAGTGGTTAGGAGAGAGAAAAGACATACACACTTACAGGAGCACTGTAGAACACTACAGGTGGTAATATATCCATATACACACTAAATAATACACATACAGCAATATATATGCATGCATACAAGTACACAGCATATTTTTCCACATTTAGTAATATATGTACTTATAAGTATGCCATATATATCACATGCATTTTAAACCTTAGTTTCAGCGAGGACATTACAATTCTCAAAACAGATTTGATTCACACTGGCAGCAACTTCATCCATTAACTGACCAAGCACTGGGGTCAAGTAATGTGTCCAATTTATTTAAGGCAGCCCCCCCACCCGAGGACAGGGACACTGGCTCAGGTATTGCTCACTGTGTACACTCACACACACAGGTATGTATACACACATGCGCGCGCACACACACACACGTACACATATACACTCACGCGTACACACACACATGTACATTCTCACATATACTCATACATACACACGTACACACACACACAAACGTACACGTTATTTAATATTTGCAAGCTGCATGCTGTTAATTTCAAACACTTCTGCTGCAAGACATTTTGTTGCAAAAATAGTGGTTTCCAAACCCCACTAGATTACACTAGAAAAACTGTCCTTGTTTGATTCAATCAGTAAAGAGACAGACTCCAGATGCTCTGTACAATCCTTATAATTGAAGAAAACGCGACTATTTTGCCACAATAAGAGTAAGTATTCGTGAATCTTAGCCCAAAGTTGCCCATCACTTGCTGTACTGTACTGACGCAGAATTCAAAGTAGCACCAACAGCCTTTCTTCCTCATAACAACACTGTCACAGGACTGCCTCAATCCAGTGTTTAATCGATGATCAACATCACAAGACAGAAGACTCGGCTTCTACAGCTTGAAGAAAAGTGTCCCCATAAGGCAGCTTGTTTAATCATCTTGCAAAGCGCTTAATATAATCTTGCACTTTACTCCGAAAGTCCTCCTGCAGGAAGAATACAGAGATGGTCAGATATCCAGGACACTAGGGGGCAGTCAGGTGCTCTTCCTTAAGAAGTTTAGCCAGCTGTGAAAAGGGGATGGGCAATGCACTGGACAACGCGAGGGTCGCTGGGCAACGCCTGGGTCAATCAGCCTAAGGTCAGGATTATTAACAAGCTATTTGCTAACAAAAAATGCAAGTCCATGTGGATTTGTTAAAAGTCACGTTTGACCAATTTCATCCAGTTTCTTTTATTCATTCATGGGACATGGATCAGCATTATCAGTTGGATTTATTGCCCATCCCTAGCCACCTGAGGGCAGTTGAGACACATTGTTGTAGTTTTGGAATCACATGTAGGCCTGACCAGGTAAGGATGGCAGATTTCCTTCCCTAAAGGACATCAGTGAACTAGATAGGTTTTTCCAACAATGGTTTCATGGTTATCAGTAGATTCCAGATTTTTTTTTATTGAATTCAAATTCCACCATCTGCTGCGACGGGATTTGAAACTGGTCCCCAGAACATTTCTAAATTTTTGGATTAATAGTCTAGCAATAATATCATTAGGTCATCGCCTCCCCATTCAATGAAAGTAAATGGGAAGGATTGAGGAGGGCACTGTAGTTGATGTTGTGTGTATGGACTTTCAAAGGCATTTGACAAAATGCTCCGTGAGAGACGTTTTGGGAAAATTAAAGTACAAGAGACTAAAGGGGCAGTGACAGTGTAAAAACTAAATTGGCTAAGGAGTAGTGGATAGAGTAATAGTGAATGGCTGTGTTTCAGGCCAGAGGGTAGTATATGGTGGCGTTCCCCCAAGGACTGGTATTAGGAACACTGCTCTTTTTTAATGTGTATCAAAGGCCTGGACTTGGGTATAACTGCAAAGTTTGCAGATGGTACAGAACTTGGAAATAAAGATTGAGGGGGATAGCAACAGACATAGACAGATTACTGAAATGGGTAGAGAGACAGCAGATGAAATGTGACATGATCTTTTATGCAATGACGTGTGAAGTGATACATTTTGGTAAGAACAAGAGAGGCAATAAAAACTGAATGTTAGAATTTCTCAGGAGATGTTGGACATAGGGATCCAGTGATTGATGTACATCAATCTTTGACGGTGGCAGGGCAGGTTGATGAGACAAAGAGAGCATCTGAAATCCTTCCGTTTACATACAGACACTCAATACAAAAGCAAGGAACTTATAGTAGACCTACAACAAAGCTGATTGGGCCTCTGGGTGGGGATGGGGATGGTGGGGAGGCGGAGGGGGGGGAAGAGGGTGGGGGGAATTGTGGTCAATACACTTTGAGAAGAATCTCAAGGCCTCAGAGATGGTGCAGAGAGATTGACCAGGTTGGGACCAGGAATGATGGACTTCAGTTAGGTGGAGAGATTAGAGAAGCTGGGATTGTTCTCCTTAGAGCAGAGAAGGCTTGGAGATTTGATAGAAGTCATAACTGCTTTAGAGAGAGTAAATAAAGAGAAACTTTTTTCAGGGGCAGAGGATCAGGAAGCAGACAATACGGATGCAAAGTGACGGTAAAAGAACCAGAGGTGATAGGAGAAATACTTGGAGTTGTTGCAAACTAGAATGTACTTCCTGGTATGAGGATTTGATTAATGTTCCAAAATAAATTGGATAAATATTTAAAGGCAAAAAAAAGCCTAAGAGTCCGATGAGGAAAGTGAGATTAATTGATTAACTGTGCCAAAGAGCCAAGAACTCAGTAAGAATTTAGCAACACCAATTTTAAATCCAACCGATTTATTTGATAGTAAAATTGTGAGCTTTCGACACTCTGTGTCTTTGTCAGGCAAATGCAGTGCTTTGTCAGGCAAACACTGCATTTGCCTGACAAAGACACAGAGTGTCGAAAGCTCGCAATTTTACTATCAAATAAATCGGTTGGATTTAAAATTGATGTTGCTAAATTCTTACTGAGTTCTTACTACCCCAGTCCAATGCCGGCATCTTTACACCAAAGAGCCAAGACAGGCCAGATGAGTTGAGTGGCCCCCATTTGTGCTTAATGATTCTATGCTGTAACAGCACACTTAGCAACTTCCTGCCTTAACGTGACACGCGAAACACGACAGGCCCCACACATACCATCACCCTCATTCCCGACCACAAAACCACACAGGCTCCTGCAGAAGTTGTTTACACTTGGCTGTCAGGAACATGTCCTGTCAGCGCGTAAGCTGACTCACCTTGTCACGCAGATGTTGCTCTGCTGCTTCAATATTCAGGGGATCATCAAAATTCAAGAGATCCTGCGGCAGAGGGAGACAGCATGTTCAAGACTAGCAGCTCTGTAAGGCCATTCATAAAACCTACATTAGAAGTACACTGGGGCTGTGCTGCAATGGCAGGGAGTTATACATTTAACATTTATTTCATTAGTATCATGAGTAGGCTTTCAATGATGTTATTGTGAAAATCCTCTAACTGCCACACTCCAGCGTCTGCTCGGGTACACTGACAGAGAATTTAGCATAGCCAATACACCTAACCAGCCGTCTTCTGGACAGTGGGAGGAAACCCTGACAGACACGGGGAGAATGTGCAGACTCTGCACAGCCAGTGACTCAAGCCAGGATTTGAACCCTGGCGTTGTGTGGTAGCAGTGCTAACTACTGTGCCCACATGCTGCCCCTCTGTGAGTAATTGATGCAGTGTTGAAGCAAGCAGGACAGGAGAGTGCTTCATTCATCCCTTCACTGTGTAGAGTTAGCTGCTATGAGTTGGAATGTTAACAGGGTTAGAACTAGATCCAGCACTCTCAGTTACTGAGGGACACTTACCCAGGGATGATGGAATGTGCACATATCAGGATTAGGCTGTTGTTCAGTAAGCCAGCCCACGCTCATTCACTGGCAGTCCAGAATTGCCACAGATAATTCCAGTAGCAAGGACACCTGCACACCCACGTCCTAGCAATCGATCCCAGCCAACTCTAGATTCAATTATACATTACAGAAAATGCTGGATAAGCTCAGCAGGTCTGGCAACATTTGTGGAGAGAGAATCTGAATTAATATTTTGAGTCCAACTGACCCGGAGTTTCCCGTCCTGCCTGCCATGTGAATTATAGCCGGTGTGGGATGGTGTGCGTGTCTGTGGGATTGTGTGTGTATATATGTGTGTGTGTGTGTGTGTGCGCGCTCGTGTGTATCATGCAAAGGTCCATTGACCTCTGGCGGGATTTTCTGGTTTGGGGCAAGCACGGCCGGAAAATTCTTCCCATTTTCCCTTTCCACAGGTGCTGCCAAACCTGCTGAGATTTTGAAGCATTTTCTGTTTTTATTTCATATTCTATGTATTAGTTCATGCCAATCTCCCAAAACCTCTCGATTAGATTCCAGTCTGTAACTCACTTCTGGGGATCTGTTATTCTATGTAATACCTTGTGCCAATCCTTTGAAACCTCTCGATTAGATTCCAGTCTGTAACTCACTCTTGGGTATCTATTGTTCTATGTATTACCTTACACCAATCACCTGAAACCTCTTGATTAGATTCCAGTCTGTAACTTACTCCTGGGTGTCTATTATTCTATGTATTACCTCATGCCAATCTCCCAAAACTTCTCGATTAGACTCCACTCTGTAACTCACTCTTGGGTATCTGTAATGTCACATTGGGAACCTTGTATTTTTGAATTGGTTTTAGGAAGGGGACTTGATATTGTCAAATCAATTATACAGTGCTTCATAATAGTTGCTACTGAACGGGTTAATGAAACAGATCAAATCACTAATTGCTTCAATTAGATAGGCACTACACATGAATGATCCAAAGCAGAGCAAGTCCTTGTTTAAATCTTTTAACGGTACATAAGTTTGGTCAGCTTAGATACTTACAGTAAATAATGAATTCAATCCCCAGATCACATCCTGTAAGAAAAAATACAGCAGGTGAAATACATTGTGATTGAAAGGGTTAATAATCACACAAGTTTAAAAATCACATAAGTTGCTATGAAAGAAAAGCGTCTACTTGTCAGATAAGCACCAAAGCTATTACTCTGAGAAAATTCATTAAATCAGGCATCTGTAACTGGATCAATATACAGACACAAGCTTGGACAATAATAACTTGTAACAATAATGGATGAAGTCTTCACCAGTTGGATATTATAATTAAGGAAGTTTTTTTCTTATTCATTCGTGCAGGATATGGGCATCGCTGGCTGGGCCAGCATTTAATGCGCATCCCTAGCTGCCCTTGGAGGGCAATTGAGAGTCAACCACATTGCTGTGGCTCTGGAGTCACATGTAGGCCAGACCGGGTAAGGACAGCAGATTTCTTTTCCTAAAGGAAATTAATGAACCAGAAGTGTAAGGTGATTGTGATGGGTTTTATTTAATATCTGAATGATGTAGCCTTAATCAATAACTCTTCAGTGGATAGAGATAACTCCTAAAACATGAATGCTATATGTTAATTACTTGTAATGGAATTTGAAAGCATTATTGCTTGTCTATTTCTGAATCCTGCATTCTGGTGAGTTACAAACTGTGACTTGTAACTTTCCAGGGTCTGATCTATGTAGCATGATTAAAACAGCTGTTTAAGAGAACTCCGTGACTTGGCCTCGTTGCTTTAAAGATAAAGTTATGATTAATTAAAAGGTTGACATCAAAGCTTGCAACACAATTTAACAGTGCATAAAGTTAGAGGAAGGTAGCTCCACAGGTAAGCAGTGTCAAAACACTCTGAATATCTCATCAGCTGAACCCTTACATTTTTACCCCTCTATCTTACAGAAACCTGTACATTACTGTAGGTATCTCAGAGAGAACATGTCTCCCACATCATCTCTGCTGTCAGCAGTGGTCAATGTAATCAATGCCTCATCACAATGACCATTACAGGCTGTGACTATTGTCATTTGTACACTAGCAATTTTTCATCTGCATCTAGAACTTGAGCATGTGGAACAAGTAAATTAATTGCTAGTGATAAAAAAAACTACAGTAACCACTGCAGTCAGGATTAATCAGTGAGATTGTCAATCTTGCAGCTCCATATTTCTGTTGTTGTTCGTCCACTGTTGTCGATGAGGACCTACCAAAAAGCAGAACTTGCCTTTCCTATTCTGCAGTTAACTTCTATATCAATAGTCACTGCTTGGGAGAAGGTCTGTGGTTTCTGCCCTTTGATTGTAATTATGGGTTCTGTGTATGGTGCATGAGGAGCAGGTTGGTGCATGACTTCAGTCTTTTTAATGTTAATGGTGAGTCCAAAGTTGTCACAAGCTGTGGAAAATTTGTCCATACTGATTTGCATCACTGGCTCTAAGCCAGTATACAGGGCACAGTCATCGGCAAAGTGGAAGTGTCTCAGAACAGTTTTCTTCACTTTGGTAATAGCTTGAAGTCTCCTCAGGTTGAAGAGCCTCCCGTCCACTCTGTATGTGAGACTGATTCCAGCAACACTGTCCTGGAAGGCATCATTCAGCATGGCAGTAAACATCATGCTGAACAGTGTGGGTACAAGTACACAGCCCTGTTTGATGCCACTGGTGACCAGGAATGCTGTGATCATTGTTCGCAGCAAACTACCCAACCTTCAGGAGAACAGTGACCACAATACCACACAACCCTGCCACACCAACCTCTGCAAGACATGCCAGATCATAGACATGGACGACATCATCAAACGTGAGGATACCATTCACCAGGTACACGATACATACACTTGCAACTCGGCCAACGTTGTCTACCTAATACGTTGCAAGAAAGGATGTCCCGAAGCATGGTATATTGGGGAGACCATGCAGACACTACGACAGCGGATGAATGAGCATCGCTCAGCAATCACCAGGCAAACCAGTTCCCTTCCTGTGGGCGAACACTTCAGCAGTCATGGGCATTCGGCCTCCGACCTGCGGGTAAATGTTCTTCAAGGGGGCTTTCGTGATACACGACAGCGCAGAGTCGCTGAGCAGAGACTGATAGCCAAGCTCCTCACACATGAGGACGGTCTTAACAGGGATCTTGGTTTCATGACACACTATCTGTAACCCCCGTAACTTGCCTGGGTTAGCAAAAAACCTCACTTACTGTGCTGTCTGGAGAAAATACACAATTCTCCAACAATGCTCAGGATTCCCTTCACACACATTGTTCGCCACTTTACCACTTGAATAGCAGGTTAGATGTAAGGATTCGCATTCTAATCAGCAATCTCTGACTGTCTGTGCTGATGTGTGCTATTGCAGACCAGAACACTGCATTTGCCTGAGGAAGACACAAGAGTCGAAAGCTCGCTTTTTTACTATCAAATAAATCGGTTGGATTATAAATTGGTGTTGCTAAATTCTTACTGAGTTCTTATCAGGAATGCCTCAGAGGATTCTCCACCATCCAGTATTCTGGCCATCATACCATCATGGAATTGGTGTACCATGTGAATGAATTTGGGGGAGCAGCCAAACTTTGACATGATCCGCCACAGGCCTTGTCAGCTGACAGTGTTGAAGGCTTTTGCAAGGTCAAAAAAGGTTGAGTAGAGCTCATGATTCTGCTCCTGACACTTCTCCTAAAGTTGGCATGCAGCAAAAACCATGTCAATAGTCCTGAGAACTTTGCAGAAGGCACACTGTGACTCTGGAAACAGGTCCAGCTCCAGATGAGTGACCAGACGATTTAGCAGGACTCTTGAAGGGTTTTTCTTGTGATGGAGAGCAGTTAGATTCCTCGGTGGTTGTCGCATACTTGTCAATTGCCCTTCCTCTTGTAGGGGTGTACGATGGAAGCATCTTTGAGTTTCTGAGGAATGGATTCTTGCTTCCAAAAAGACTGAACAACTCAGTGAGTTTCTTGAAAAGCACAGGACCAGCAGCTTTATAGATCTCTGCGAGTATGGCATCTGTCCATGAGGCTTTGCCACTGGATAGCTGGCTGACAGTTTTTGTGACTTTGGCTACTAACAGTGGGTCATCCATGGCGCTGTTGATTTCGACCTGGGGAAACCTGTCTACTACCTCATCATTAATGGATGACAGTGAGTTGAGACAGGTTCAGTGTTCTACCCATCTCGGCAGAATCTGAGCCCTCTCTGTAATGAGAATTGTCCCATCTGTACTCAGGACGGCTGAGAGATTGAGATCCGTAGAGAGGGCTGAGGGCTGCACAGAACTATTTTAAGTCTTTTCTGTCAGCGTATCCCTGTATTTCATCTTCCTTGGCGCTCAGCCAGGCATCGTGCATTTTATGCTAACTGTCCAGCTAGCACTGGTAAAAGCATTTTTCTTGGCAGCTGATGATGGGTTGTTCTGATAGGCCCGATTTTCAACAAGTAGAGCCTGTATATCCTCATCATTCTCATCGAACCAGTCACGTTGCTACTTCTACAACATTTCTCAATCTCTCCACGGTTCCAACCCTGGTCTCTGGCACTCCCTCTCTCACTTCACTCTACCAATGCCTTCAGCAGTCCATACTTTCCACTCTGTAAGTCCCTCCCTAAGTCTCTCTGCTTTCCTAACCTCTTTGCCAATCTCTCTGCTAATATCTCCCCTAATATCTGCCTCATTGACTAGGTCTCCAGTTTTCCTTAGAATTCATACAATGCAGGAGGCAGCCATTCGGCCTATTGAGTCTGCACAGACCACAATTCCACCCAGGCCCTATTCCCCATAACCCCATGTATTTACCCAGCTGGGCCCCCTAATACTAAGTGGCAATTTAGCACAGCTAATCACTCTGACCCGCACATTTTTGGACTGTGGAAGGAAACTGGAGCACCCGGAGGAAACCCACGCAGACATGGGGAGAACATGCAGACTCTGCACAGACAGTGAGCCAAGTCGGGATTTGAACCCAGATCCCTGGCACAGTGAGGCAGCAGTGCTAACCATTGTGCCACCGTGCTGCCCTAACCTAACCCTGCCAAGGATGGGTTATGCATAGATTGCAGATGTTGTTGGCAGGTGGGAACCACTGAGATATGGTAATTGTGCTCACTTTATTGCAAGTAAATGGGCTGCACAATAGCTCACTGGTTAGCACTGCTGCCTCACAGCCCCAGGGATCTGGGTTCGATTCCCGGTTTGGTTTCCGTCTGTGCAGAGTCTGCACTTCTTCCCACGTCTGCGTGGATTTTCTCTGGGTGCTCCGGTTTCCTCCCACAGTCCAGCTGGTTAGGTTCATCGGCCATACTAAATTCTCCCTCAGTGCACCCGAACAGGCTCCGAAGCGTGACGGACTCGGGGGGTTTTCCCAGTAAGTTCACAGCAGCGTTAACATAAGCCGACTTGTGGCACTAATAAACTTTAGAACTTTAAGTAAATGAGGTGGAAAGCTGATCATGGCTGGTCAACTTGCAACTTGTTAAATGTTATCAAGAGTTCAAACTAGCCAACAAATAGAGAGAGAAATAGCTGCAGAATCAGGAGGCTGGTTATGCAGCAGGATAGCAAACAAACAAATAACCAAAAAAAATACTGAAGCACACATAGAGGTTGCAGTATTAATGTGTAAATGTACAAACAGAAAGAATTAAAATTACAAAAGAGGGAAGTAGAAACACTAGTTATTATCAAGGGACACGATGATGTGGGAGCAGCAAGTATTTGGCTTTATCCCAGCTGATGCTGGGAATTAAAACTTTGATGGGGAATTGGCAAAATGTAGATTTGCTCATTAGTTAATGATTACAGATATGTAGTGCTCAGCCAGAATTTCTGGGTTGGGTTAAGGAAATGAAAAGAAATCAAGTCCAATATCGAGGGGTTATGGAAGAAAGAGATTGAGGCTAGGGTTTAGTGAGACTTGTAGCAATAAACTGGGCGTTTATCCGGCACCGTACCAAACAAATGTCCCACTAACAGAATGTTCTGGTCTCCCCCAATGTGAACTATCGCTTTACTAACTGACAACCATTCAGAATGGATAGAGTGGATGTGGAGAAGATGTTTAAATTTGGAAAAACTAGAACCGGGGGCACAACCTCAGGCTAAAGGGACAATCCTTTAACACAGAGATGAGGAGGAATTTCTTCAGCCAGAGAGTGGTGAATCTGTGGAACTCTTTGCTACAGAAGGCTGTGGAGGTCAGGTCATTGAGTGTCTTTAAGACAGAGATAGATAGGTTCTTGTTTAATAAGGGGATCAGGCGTTATGGGGAAAAGGCAGGAGAATGGGGATGAGAAAAATATCAGCCATGATTGAATGGTGGAGCAGACTTGATGGGCTGAATGGCCTAATTCTGCTCCTAGGTCTTATAGAAGTTAGTTAGAGATGTCTGCCTATCCCGGTTGCATAGCTGTCACTTTGAGCAGAGATCTCTGATTTTTATTATTTTTTCTTTAGTTCTGTTTGTATCCCTTCTTTCCCTCTAAAATAGGGTATTTCTGATTTTGTGTCTCAAATTACCAAATAACAAAGGTGTCAGTGGTACAGTGGTTAGCACAGCTGCCTCACAGCTTCAGGGATCCGGGTTCAATTCCTGGCTTGTGTCACAGTCTGTGTGGAGTTGTATTTTTTCTTTGTGTTTGTGTGGGTTTCCTCCCACAGTCCAAGTTGTGTAGGTTTGGTGGATTGGCTATGCTAAATTGCCTCTTAGTGTAACCGGGATTAGCATGCTAAATACATGGGGATACAGAGATAGGGCCTGGGTGGGATTGTTGTTGGTGCAGGACCGATGGGTCCAATGACTTCTTTCTGCTGTGTTAAAGTTTATTTATTAGTCATAAGTAGGCTTATGTTACTTGGAATACACTGTTCAATTCTGGTCACCACTATCAAAAAGATGTAGAGGCTTTGCAGAGGTTAGAGAAAAGATTAACCAGGATATTGCCTGGTATGGAGGGCATTAGCTATGAGGAGAGGTTGGACAAACTTGGTTTGTCTCACTGGAATGACAAAGGTTGAGGGGCAACCTGATAGAAGTCAACAAGATTATGACAGAGTTGATAGTCAGAAGCTTTCTCCCAGGATGTAAGAGTCACTTACTAGGAGGCAAGATTTAAAGGAGATATACGAGGAAGATTTTCTACACAGAGGGTGATGGGTACTGGAACTCGTTGCAGAGGGAGGTAGTAGAAGCAGATACATTAATGATTTTTAAGGGGTGTCTGGACAAATACATGAATAGGATGCGAATAGGGGGCTTGAGTACAGATGGGCAGCATGGTCGATGCAGACTTGGAAGGTTAAAGGGCCTGTTCCTGTGCTGTAATTTTCTTTGTTCTTTGTTTTTATTAGCACTACAATGAAGTTATTGTGAAAATCCCCTAGTCGCCACACTCCGGCGCCTGTTTGGGTACAGTGAGGGAGAATTTAGCATGGCCGATGCACCTAACGGCATGTTTTCCAGACTGAAGGATTCGATGATCAAAAGAGCGGGAAGTAATTCCCCAACTGTGTGTAATGGTGCCTTGTTAGCAGAGGTGTGTAGAGCAGTCAGTCAACCCATTTCTAAAGATCTGGGAGTAACATTTGGCTCATCCACATTTGTGAACATAGAACAACACAACACAAACAGGCCCTTCGGCCCACGAGTTGCGCCGATCACATCTACCAATCCACAGACCTATCTATAACTCCCTATCCTATTCTTTTCCATATACTCATCCAGAAGTCTCTTAAAAGACCCCAGTGAGTTTGCCTCAACAACCTCCGACGGCAGTCGGTTCCATTCACTCACCACCCTCTGAGTGAAAAACCTACCCCTGACATCTCCTTTGTATTTGCTTCCCTGCACCTTAAATCTGTGTCCTCTCGTAGTGACCATTTCAGCTCGTGGAAATAGTATCTGAGAGTCCACCCTATCTATCCCTCTCAACATTTTATAAACCTCTATCAGGTCGCCTCTCAACCTACGTCTCTCCAGTGAGAAGAGTCCCAGCTCCCTCAACCTATCTTCGTAAGGCCTGCCTCCTAATCTAGGCAGCATCCTTGTAAATCTCCTCTGAGCTCTCTCAATAGCCTCTACATCCTACCTATAATGAGGCGACCAGAACTGCGCACAATACTCCAACTGGGGTCTGACAAGAGTCTTATAGAGCTGATCATTACCTCCTGACTCCTGAACTCTATTCCTCGATTAATGAAGGCCAGTACACCGTACGCCTTCTTGACCACTTCTTCCACCTGCGAGGCCGATTTAAGAGTCCTATGGATCCGGACCCCGAGATCCTTCTGTTCTACAACACAGCTAAGACTCCTACCCCTTACATTGTACTCCTTCATCCCATTATTCCTGCCAATAACTTTGCAACTTTGCAAAAAAAAAACAATTTTTTTTCAAAACAACTTCACTTCATGGGGCCTTGTTGTTCTGAATTACTGGAGCTGGCAGTGACTTCTCCAGGGACTTGAGCTGACTCCAGAGCAAGTCTTGAACTGTGCATATGCTCATCAATCATCGTGTAACGCCTTGTTAACCGGTGCGGGCTGGATAATGAGCATTTTTACAGCAGCACTGTAACAAAGCAGGACTGGATTTTCCTCAGTGTGATCTGGCAGAGGTAAATTCAAGCAGCAGACTTTGGGTGACACTTACAGAAAAACAGACCATCAGCAGTTTGCTGCTAGCAGCTCATCCCAACGAGACAATAAGGTGAGTTTAGCTCATTAGCTCCCAATATTGCTTGACAGTTCTGAAATTTATTCTGCCCCAGGTAATATTATGAGTAGCGTTACAGACTGGAGGATGTCATATCTTGATACTCTCAATAGCAGGCTCTCTGGAGATGTGTTTTTTTCCTTCCTTTTCAGGCATTTATTAGCATTTCTCAAACTTAATTAACTAAGGAATTAACTTCCCTTGTGGGGTGCCCTTAGCTCCAATATTACGTAGTGGAGGATGCTAGGATTTGGAAAAGGTAAAAGTCAAGGCCAGAAAAACGAAAGGTATCTGTTACCAAGTGCTTGCTGCACTAACCAAAACTAACACTGGGAATTACTGCAAGCTTTTGTCTTTATTCTTTCATAAGATGTGAGCATCGTTGGAAAGGCCAGCAGTTGTCCATCTAAAAGTTTATTTATTAGTGTCACAAGTAAGCTTACATTAACTCTGCAATGAAATTTCTGTGAAATTCTCTTCGGTGCTACACTCTGATACACTCAGCGAGAATTTAGCATGGCCAATGCACTCTAACCAGCACGTGTTTTTGACTGTGCGAGGAAGGGGAGGGGCGACACAGTACTACTGCTTCACAGTTCCAGGGTCCTGAGTTCAATTCCCGGCTTGGGTCACTATTTGTGTGGAGTTTGCACATTCTCCTAGTGTCTGCATGGGTTTCCTCCAGGTATTCCGGTTTCCTCCCACAGTCCAAAAATGTGCGGGTTAGGTTGATTGACAATGCTAAGAAATTGCTCCTTAGTGTCCAGGATAGCGAAGGTTAGTGGGTATGATATGGGGGTTGGCTTGGGTGAGACTGTGTTTGGTGCAGACTCGATGGCCCGAGGTGCCTCTTTCTGCACTGCAGGATTCTATGAAACCAGAGCAAACGAAGGAAATCCACATAGACACAAGGAGAACATGCAGACTCTGCAGACAGTGACCCAAGCCACGAATCTAACCCTGGTCCCTGGTGCTGTGAGGCAGTGGTACTAGCCACCGTGCCATTCCTCTAATTGCCCTTAAAAAGATGGTGCTAAGCTGCCTTTGTGAACTGCTGCAGTCCCTGTGATGTTATCCGTGAGTTGCTGCAGTGTATCTCGTACATGGTATACACACTGCTGCTGCCAAAATGTGTTGACAGTGGATGGTATAAATGCTTAAAGTGGTGGATGGGATGCCAATCGAGTGGGGTGCTTTGTTCTGGAAGGTGCCAAGCTTTGACTGTCTACAGCTGCAATCATCCAGGTAAATGTTTGCACATCAACAGGTAACACAACTCTGAATTCAGTGCACTGCATCTTAATGGTACTGGGTCTTTCCAGATGGAACTGGGTGACCTCAGTTAATCAACTGTGCAATGCCTATTAAAACAGTTATACCTCAATTTTCAGAAATGCAGAATTGCCACAGGTACATGACAGTATTCTTGTGCCATTAATAAACTGGAAGCGATTCCTCTCAATTAATGCACAGATAGAGGCTGATAGCAATTCTGTGTCTCAATGCTCAATCTCCAAATGCTGCCAAGATGCTTTGTATACTTTGCCAACCAACCATCAATGCATTTCGATAGCTACCCACAGAGCTGGCTGGTGACCTCTCAAATGTCCTACGCGTGTACTAATCTACTTATAGTCAGTGCAGATTCAATGGGCCAAAAGGGCCTTTTCTGCTCTCTATGCTTCAGCAGCATTCAAGAGATGTCATGGGGATTGGAACAAAAGTATAAGCTGCTGGAAAATCTCAGCAGGTTGGACAGGATCTGTTAAGAGAGAAAAAGTTAATGTTTCAAATCCAGAATCAAAGAATCCCTACACTGCAGAAGGAGGCCATTCAACCATCATATCTGCACTGACTCTCTGAGCCAGGCCCTATCCCTTTAACCCAAGCTATTTATGTCACTGATCTCCCTGACTACATATGTTGGAACAACTGTATGATGATATCAACAAGTTCCATCCCACCATCAGACTCACCATGGACTATTCTCCAGAATCAGTTGCATTCTTGGACACGCGCATCTCCATCAAGCACGGTCACCTCAGCACCTCACTGTACCGCAAACCGACAGACAACCTCACAATGCTCCACTTCTCCAGCTTCCACCCTAGACACGTTAAAGAAGCCATTCCCTATGGACAAGCACTCCGTATACACAGAATTTGCTCAGATGAGGAGGATCGTGACAGACACCTCCAGACGCTGAAGGATGCCCTCGTGAGAACAGGATATGGCGCTCGACTCATCGATCGACAGTTCCGACATGCCACAGCGATAAACCGCACTGACCTCCTCAGAAGACGAACACGGGACACGGTGGACAGAGTATCCTTTGTTGTCCGGTACTTCCCCGGAGCGGAGAAGCTACGACATCTTCTCCAGAGTCTTCAACATATCATTGATGACGATGAACATCTCACTAGGGCCATCCCCACACCCCCCACTTCTTGCTTTCAGACAACCGCACAACCTCAAACAGATCATTGTTCGCAGCAAACTACCCAACCTTCAGGAGAACAGTGACCACAATACCACACAACCCTGCCACAGCCACCTCTGCAAGACATGCCGGATCATAGACATGGACGACATCATCAAACGTGAGGATACCATTCACCAGGTACACGGTACATACACTTGCAACTCGGCCAACGTTGTCTACCTAATACGTTGCAAGAAAGGATGTCCCGAAGCACGGTACATTGGGGAGACCATGCAGACACTACGACAGCGGATGAATGAGCATCGCTCAACAATCACCAGGCAAAACAGTTCCCTTCCTGTGGGCGAACACTTCAGCAGTCATGGGCATACGGCCTCCGACCTGCGGGTAAATGTTCTTCAAGGGGGCCTTCGTGACACACAACAGCGCAGAGTCGCTGAGCAGAGACTGGTAGCCAAGTTCCGCACACATGAGGACGGTCTTAATAGGGATCTTGGCTTCATGACACACAATCTGTAACCCCTGTAACTTGCCTGGGTTAGCAAAAAACCTCACTTACTGTGCTGTCTGGAGAAAATACACAATTCTCTAACCAATGCTCAGGATTCCCTTCACACACATTGTTAGCCACTTTATAACACTTGAATAGCAGGTTAGATGTAAGGATTCGCATTCTAATCAGCAATCTGTGACTGTCTGTGTTGATACGAGTGCTATTGCAGACCAGATCACTGCATTTGCCTGACGAAGGCCATAGTGTCGAAAGCTCGCGAATTTACTATCAAATAAATTGGTTGGATTTAAAATTGGTGTTGTGAAACTTTACTACATATGTTGGAACACTAAGGGCGATTTAGCATGGTCGATCCATCTACCTACATGTCTTTCGGACTGTGGGAGGAAACCAGAGTATCCAAAGGAAACCCATGCACATACAGGGAGAACATGCAGACTCCACACAGAGAGTGATCCAAAGCTGGAATCAAATTCGAGTCCTTGATGCTGTGAAGCAGCAGTGCTAACCACTGTGCCACCCCAATGTCATTTTTCTTCAGAACTGGAGAGAGGCAGCAATGTGATGGGTTTTATATTGTTGAAGTGCGGGCAGGTGGGTGGCGCTGGGTGAAGGTGGTGCAAAAGAGAAGGTCAAGGGATAGGTTGAAGGGCAGAGGGAAATCAAATGACAAAGATGTGAAAGAACACAGGCAAAAGGATTGGTAATGATAGCCTTTAAGACACAAAGCTTGCTAATGAGGACTGCTGTAACTTGGAACTGGGATAAAAAGTTGATGTATTATTGTCACAAGTAGGCTTACATTAACACTGCAATGGAGCTACTGTGAAAATCCCCTAGCTGCCACATTCCAGAGTCTGTTCGGATATACTGAAGGAGAATTTAGCATGGCCAATGCACCCTAACCAGCATGCCTTTTGGACTGTGGGAGGAAACTGGAGCACCCAGAGGAAACCCACACAGACACGGGGAGAACATAGAGACTCTGCATAGGCATATAGTTTAATGTGGTGACCAGGATGTATAGTGATCATTCATGTGTGAATATGTGCTGTGTTCCTCTGTTAGGTTGATGAGGGGCTTTGATATGACATACTCTGCCCATCAATTCTTCACTTGCTCAAAGCAAGTTTTAGAACTGTAAAGTTGAATTTACACTTTGGCTCATTATAGAGGAAGTTTACCAGTTTTCAAGCCAGTTACAATTGGGTGAAATAGGATTAGCTTTCAAATCCTTCCACCCACACACAGAGACACTCGTAAGGACTGCATTTTGCGGAACAGATCTGCATTTTTGAAGAAACCAGTCTATTTTTCTTGACAAATTTCCCTTTAGGCCAGTGCTAGCTAATGAGAGTGGTGAATTCCTTAAGCTAGTGCGCATACATGGCATGTTAGAGCAGAATGAAGCAGGAACTCCTCAGAGGCAGCCAGTATAATTGCTTTAACTTCATAGAGAATTATTGATAGCTTAGTAGCAGATTCATGTAAATAGTCTTGGTAGAAGAGGATGTGGAGGAACCAGTTTTTTTCCCTACATCAGAGTGAAGGGAACCTTCATTTAAACTTTTAAAAATATACCACTTGACACTGCAGTCAGGATTTTCTGACAAGTGACAGGGCTTCAGTTGCACCACTCAACAAAAAGCATGTCCTGGTTCCCCTATGCCGACACTATAGTCAAGAAAGCCCACCAACGCTCTACTTTCTCAAAGGACTAAGAAAATTTGGCATGTCAGCTACGACTTTCAAGAACTTCTACAGAAATACCACAGAAAACATTCTTTCTGAATGTATCACAGCTCAGAATGGCTCCTGCTCTGCCCAAGACTGCAAGGAACTACAAAACATAGAACAAAAGGTCGTGAATACAGCCCAAACCATCACTCAAACCAGCCTCCTATCCATTGAGTCTGTCTACACTTCCCGCTGCCTCAGGAAAAGCAACCAGCATAATCAAATACCCGACACACTCTCGGACACTCTCTCTTTCACCTTCTTCCGTCGGACAAAAGATACAAAAGTCTGAGGTCACGTGCTAAATGACTCAAGAACAGCTTCTTCCCTGCTGCTGTCAGGCTTTTGAATGGACCAACATTGCACTAAGTTGATCTTTCTCTACACCTTTGCTATGACTGTAACACTACATTCTGCACTCTATCCTTTCTAATAGGCGGCACAGTGGCAAGCACTGCTGCCTCACAGTGCCAGGGACCCAGGTTCAATTTTGGCCTTGGGTCACTGTGTTGAGTTTGCACATTCTCCCTGTATCTACGTGAGTTTCCTCTATGTGCTCCAGTTTCCTCCCACAATCCAAAGATAAACGGGTTAGGTTGATTGGGCATGGTAAATTGACACTAATGTCATGGAATTAGCAGGTAAATATGTGGGTATTGCAAATAAGGCTTGGGTGGGATTGTGGTCGGTGCAGATTCAATGGACCATATTTCCTGCTTCTGAACTATAGGGATTCTATGATCTCAGCATTAAAAACAGAGAACAGAGGAAACACAGCCAGATTCTGGAGAAAGAAAAGACAGGTTATGGGTACATGCAGCCTTTAGCAGAACAGTCAAAAGAGCTGCTCTAGAATGTGAAACAGACTCTGCTCTTTCACAGTACTGAGGGAAGTGCTGAGCATTTGCACTCTGTCTCTACCTCAAACGATTGTGGCTGAGTTGGTGCTTTCGGTTCAATCAGTGGTTCAGGCATAAACTTTACTCAGAATAGTGCAATCAAAAATGTTTTTGTTTTGCTGACGTTTCTCTGCAAATTCATCTGCTTTTTGTCAAAATTATTTTTTTCCCAGGAACTAGAGTACACAGGCAGCTTTTTACAGCTTGGTCTATTTTGGAAATAAAAACATTGTGGAGATGGTTGGGAGCAGTAACCTAGTACAGTTATATTAATAGAGTGGAAATGGGGTTCATCACAAGAACTAGTCACTTTATTCAGAGTGTCCAGTATATTCACTGGCTAACTGGAACCAGTGGGGAGGGATTGGGGTGCAGAGTTGAGCTGAGGCAGTGGTTAGTGAGTTGAGGGCCATTATGGGAGGGGGGGGTTAGGGACTGAGGGCTGTTGTGCGCAGGGCTGGAGGGGAAGGGAGCTGACAGGAGAGTGGTATGTCAATGAGCTGACAGGGAGTGAAGGGGGGAGTCAGTGAGTAGAAGGGAGGGAGAAAGGAAAGTCAGTGAGCTGAGGGGAGTGAAGGGGAGATTAGTGAGCAAAAGGGAGTGATAGGGAGGTCAGTGAGCTGGGGGGAACGATGGTGGATCACTGTGCAGAGAGGAATGATGGGGGCGGGGGGGGGGAATCAGTGAGCAGAGGGGTAATGATAGGGGACCAATATAATGAGGGGAGTGTACATGTTGTAGGATTAATGCCAGGCACAGGAGTTAGTTGAGCAGAAAGTGAGCTAGCTCGCTGTCTGCACTTAAGGATATTTCTCAACAAGGAACGGCCTTTAAAAAGGTCAAAATATTTGGTTTCGACCCCATGAACTGCAGAGGCAAGAGCCTGCGACAGAACGTGCTGCAACTATTCCAGGCCTGGTTGTATATCACAGCAAATGTTCCCGTCCATTTTGCCCACTCGGTACGGGTCGTTTAACATGAAGACTAATTGCAAATTGTTCAGCCTCTGCTCCGTGACAATCTGAAAAAGAAATGAACAGCCAACAGCCCATGTGCTCTGCATCTGGCATGTGAAATCTCCCAGAATGGTGAGTATTACACCAATCTGGCAACGCAGAGTAGATCACAACAGTCACACAGAATAATGTGGCATTCATCCTCAAGCAGTGGACAAACCCAAATGTGTTTAACCAGCTGTTACATGTTGTTGACCTCTCTCGAGAGACAATGGGTGCATGCTGATGGCGCGCGCCTGAGTGGAATATATGGCGATTCCGGGTTGGCAAACACCGGAACATCCCTCTCGGCCTTGTCAATGGAGTTCAAAGGAGAGCGACCATGATGTTCGACACGAGTCTTGCTCCAGGAGTCACCAGAACATGCTCAATCACAAAGCACTCACTCACACACAAACTAAGGGGCAACTGAGCCAATCCACCCACCCTTTGGGCTGTGGGAGGAAACAGGAGCACCCAGAGGAAATCCTCGCAGACACAGGGAAAACTCCACACAGATAGTGACCCAAGGCTGGAATTGACCTCGGTCCCTGGTGCTGCGAGGCACCAAGTGCTAAGCACTGTGCTGCCTCATGTGTTAGTCAGCTACAGGTTAGCACTCATGTGTGGAGCCTGATATCATGACTTTGAGCGAAGTTCCAATGTGGTATGTAGAAGAGGAAGGCTCCTTATGCACTCCAGACGTAATGGTGCAGAGGCACGCAGAGCACTCACTGCTTGAGATAGAACATAGAACATTACAGCGCAGTACAGGCCCTTCGGCCCTCGATGTTGCGCCGGCCAGTGGACCCTCTAACCTAAACTATTCCAATATCATCCATATGCCTAACCACCGACCATTTGAATGCCCCCAAAGTAGGCGAGTCCACAACTGCTGCAGGCAGGGCATTCCATGCCCTCACCACTCTCTGTGTAAAGAACCTGCCTCTGACATCCGTCCTATAACTACCACCTCTTAATTTAAAGTTATGTCCCCTCGTGTTGGTCATCACCATCCGAGGAAAAAGGCTCTCACTATCCACCATATCCAGTCCTTTGATCATCTTATATGCCTCAATTAGGTCACCGCGTAACCTTCTTCTCTCTAATGAAAATAACCTCAGGTCCCTCAGCCTTTCCTCAAAAGGCCTTCCCACCATACCAGGCAACATCCTGGTAAACCTCCTCTGCACCCTTTCCAATGCTTCCACATCTTTCTTATAATGCGGCGACCAGAACTGTACGCAATACTCCAAGTGCGGCCGCACCAGAGTTTGTACAGTTGTAACATAACCTCACGGCTCCTAAATTCAATCCCTCTACCAATAAAAGCTAACACACCGTACGCCTTCTTAACAACTTTATCAACCTGGGTGCCAACTTTCAAAGAGCTATGTACTTGTACCCAAGATCCCTCTGCTCGACAACACTATTAAGGGTCCTTTCATTAGCCCTATATTTCATATGCCTGTTATTCCTACCAAAGTGAATCACTCACACTTATCCGTATTGAATTCCATTTGCCACCTCACGGCCCAGCTCTGCAACCTATCTATGTCCCTCTGCAAACTGTAACATCCATCCTCGCTGTTACAACTCCCCCCACTTTGGTATCGTCAGCAAATTTACTAATCCAACCTCTACACCCTCATCTAGGTCATTTATAAAAATGACAAACAGCAGTGGCCCTAAAACAGATCCTTGAGGTACACCACTTGTAACTGCACTCCAGGTTGAATATTTCCCATCAACGAGAGATACGCCAGCTACAACTGGATGGTAGGAGCTGAACCAAGTGAGATAAGTTCCACCAGACAAGAGATGCTTGGTTTGGTCAATCTTGTCAAAGGCTACATTGTGGGCAGTATAATGGCACAGTAGTTAGCACTGCTGCCTCATAACACTAATCATAGAAATCACAGACACCCTACAGTGCAGAAAGAGGCCATTCGGCCCATTGAGTCTGCACCGACCTAGGCCCTATCCCCATATCCCTGTATATTTTACACACTAATCTCTATAACCTATGCCTCCCGGGACACTAAGGGGCAATTCCCAGACTAGGTCACTGTCTGTGTGGAGTTTGCACGTTCTCCCTGGGTCTGCATGAGTTTCCTCCAGGCTCTTCGGTTTCCTCCCCTGGTCCAAAGGACATGCTGGTTAGATGCATTGACCCAAACAGGTGCTGGCATGTGATGACTGTGGGATATTCACAATAACTTCATTGCGGTATTAATGTAAGCCTATTTGCAACAATAAGAAATAAAAATTTATAAGTTGAGAGGGATAAGAAGGGATATTTTACCATCGTGACTACACAGAAGATGTTAGTTATGACTTTAATGAGGGTGTTTCAGTGAGGTGTCAGAATTCTAAACCCACAGGAAAGTTGGGCACAGATTTGAGAGGTAACAAATTATTCAGTGACACTGGAGATGTCTGCAAGGGGAAAGCTGTTAAGGGTGTTTTATTTTGAGGGAGCAGCACAGGATCAGCAAACTTAGAGGGGAGCAGTTGGGGAAAGTGTGCAGTCAGGAAGTGAGTGGAAATAGGATCAAGGATGTAGACAAAAGGTCTCTTGGATAAGATAAGCTTGGGGGTGGAGAGGGACATGAGCAAAACTGAAATACGTTACAGAGCTAGGGCAAGGTCAGAAAGGGGAAGACGTGCAGGTTATGTTGATTGGCCATGCTAAATAGCTTCTTAGTGTCCCAAGATGCATATATTAGAGAGAGATTAGCGAGGTAAATATGTGGGCTGACAGGGATAGGACCTGGGTGGGCTTGTTGGTCGGTACAGGCTCAATGGGCCGAACTGCCTCCTTCCTAACTGTAGGAAATCTATGATTGGCAGTAAAGGACAGAGAGCCACTGAATAGATGGTCTCATTCTGAGTGACAGAGATGCTCACTTGTTACTCTAAAGATTGTTTCAGCTTACACAGGGTTTTGACAAAGACAGAGAAGGTATTTAGTATCACTCTAGAGAGGACTGAGCATGATTTTCAATCAATATGTTCGGCAGGAGGTTTTGCTGAATTGGCAACACAGGACTGCAAGGTTCCGTGTCAGAAGGTTTGTCATTGTGTTTGCAGAGGTAAATTTGATAGTGTGAAGTTGGCAATCTTTAAAATAAAAAGCTGAGACAAACTATCTACAGGGAGTCACAAGGCTGGGAAAGGAATGGGGAGACAATATAGTGATCCCAAAACAGAAAAATGCTGGGAAGTCTCAGCAGATCTGACAGCATCTGTGGAGAGAGAATAAAGCCAATGTTTCAAGTCTGAATGACCCTTCATCAGAGGCAAAAAAATTATTCGTCTAGACTTGAAACATTGGCTCTATTCTCTCTCCACAGATGCTGTCAGACTTGCTGAGATTTTCCAGCATTTTGTATTTTTGCTTCAGATTCCAGCATCTGCAGTATTTTGCTTTTATATAAAACTACAGTGATATCCAGAACCCCTCCCTAACTTAATCCATTCATTTTATAGTTGTGACTCAAGTATCCAACTTTAGATTTCATTCGCCTGCCTAATCTCAATCATATAAAGTTCTGGCTGCACCCACTGCATTGAGCTATTCCAGCCTCGTCAGTGACAAGTGGATTCCTGTGTGACTCTGGGTGACCCCACTCAGCCTCACCCACCAGTCTGACAGTACAACTCTTTGTTGTTCAGCCTCACACTCTATCCTATGGCTTTTAGTTTTATTCTTATGACACTTTGTCAGGTTGAATGAACCACCTTCTTTTATCTTTCTATTCAAAATGATTTGTCGAGCCAGCTGGATCTGTCTAATCTCAGCTGAATGCTGCTGGACAACTTCTAGTCTAGGATGCAACGAATTCCTGTCCTTTTCTGGCTGATGCGAGGTCACAAGTCTGGTTTTATCATGGGGGTCAGAGATACCTCAGCTGAGGGACTGAGCTTTCTGTTTGCAGTACTGTGGTTCCTTCCTTGCGACTGTAAACATTCCTCACAGTCTGCTTCAGAATCCCGGGATATACACCAGCTGACCTGGTGACACTGAGTTCACCGGAGATTCTACAGACGCTGTGTGGCAACTCCATTGTTATCCTGCATTCCCGAATGCTCAAAGCACATTCTTCTGCAAACATAGAGGGTGGGAAGGGGAACGGAGGGGATAAAAATAACTTTTGTTTTTCCCGGACAGAATTACCTTTAGAGTTCTAGTTGGAGCCCAGCCTGTGCCGTCAATGGAGTGTTCTCTCAGTAAGCTGTAAACATAAGAGGAAAATGTCAGCAGACAGAACGCCAATAGGGCTTTGCCCATGGAGGAAATGCCAACACCCAAACCTTTGAAAACGAGTGGCTATGCCATGAAACTGTTGGCTTTGTCTCTCAAATGCTTCAAATACAACAAAGCCTCAACACATCCTTTAAATTTGACACGGAAATGCCAGTGTTGGACTGGGGTGAGCACAATAAGAAGTCTCACGACACCAGATTAAAGTCCAACAGGTTTATTTGGCAGCACGAGCTTTCTGAACGCTGCTCCTTCGCCTGATGAAGAAGCAGCACTCCTTTAAACTTATGGCAGGATCATTAGTCAAGTTTTATTTTCATTATCAAATGGTCACTGTGGTTCCATCGAAATAATGAGTGTTTGGAATTGTTACTTAGGCGGCATAGTGGTTAATACAGCTGCCTCACAGCACCAGTGACCTGGGTTCGATTCCCAGCTTGTGACACTAATAAATAAACTCAAACTAAACTACTTACACCAGAATCAACACTTGACAGCGTGAGCATGCACACAGTCAGACTGCAGACGTCTGGCCTGTACACATTGGGCCTGCATGTATCCAGAGTACTTGTGAAACACATTCAGCCAGATTGTGTACATCTTTTTTCACTCAATTGTGGGACATGAGTGTCGCTGGCTGGCCAGCATTGTTGCCCATCCCTAGTTACCCTTGGAGGACAACTGAGAGTCAACCACATTACTCTGGAGTCACATGTAGGCCAGACCTATTGGGACGGCAAGGTGGCATAGCGATTGGCTCTGTGAGGCAACGGTGCTAGAGACCCAGGCTCAATTCTGGCCTCAAGTCACTGTTTGTGGGGAGTTTGCACATTCTCCTCGTGCCTGCGAGGGTTTCTTCCAGGTGTTCCAGTTTCCTCCCACAGTTCAAAGAAGTGTGGATTAGTTGATGGGCCATGCTAAATTGACCCTAGTCTCAGGGGATTAACAGGACAAATATGTGAGGTTATGGGAATAGGGCCTTAGTGACACTGCAGTTGGTGCAGATTTGATGGGCTGAATGGTCCCCTTCTGCACTGTAGGGATTCAAATATTCAAAGGTAAGGACGACAGATTTCCTTCCCTAAAGGGCATTAGTGAACCAGAAAGGTTTTTTCTACAATCGACAATGGTTTCATGGTCATCAGTAAATTCTTAATTCCAAATATCTTTTATTGAATTAAATTCCACAATTGCCGTGGCGAGATTTGAACCTGGGTCCCCAGAACCTTAGCCAAATTTCTGGATTAATAGTCGAGCAATAATACCACTTAGGCCGCTGGCTCCTTTTAAGCCTCTAAAGCCTCTTTTTTCTGCATTCATGTAAAGTTATGCTCTATTTGCACAGTGTTAAATCCAGGTAGTGACAGCATCGGTTCAAGTGATTTGAAATTACACGTGCTCTGGCAGTGCCTATTCAACACACATCCGTTAAAAAATGCATTTGATTTGAAATGAGAGTTTCCATGCTCTCTATATCACAAATCTCTGGTTCCCTACCACACGCAGTCAACACATGTGGTTCCAGTTTAAACTCTCTCTAATCCTCCTTCCTGTTCAGGGAAAACCACAACTTACAGGCCGCCTTCTCTCACTATCCAAAACATGTAATCTGATTTATTTATAACCCTATTTTGCTGTGACATCAAACCGAAATCATGTTTGCTCTCTTCGGTGAGTGAATAGCCAGGAATACTCGTCCAAGTTTCTGAGCCGATACTCATTCCTCAACCAATATCAGTAAAGCAATTGGCTGTCTGCCTCACTGCTGCATGCGAGAGCTTGCTATATACAACTGGCTGTTCTATTTCCTACAGGACAACAGTGACAGGTGAGCATAAGAAAACACGAATTTAGAGTAGGTTTTTTTTCATTCACAGGACATGGGTGTCGCTGGCTGGCCAGCATTTATTACCCCTCCCTAGTTGCCTGAGGGCAGTTGAAAGTCAACCACACTGCTGTTGTTCTGAAGTCACACGTAGGCCAGATCAGGTAAGGACGGCAGATTTCCTTCCCACGATCTGCTGTGACAGGATTCGAACCTGGGGTTCCCAGAATATTAGTTGAGTTCCTGGATTAACAGTCTGGTGATGTAACCAAAGAGTACCCCATGAGTAATCGGCCATTTAGCCCCTCAAGCCTGTCCCATCATTCATGGCTGATCTGGTTGTGGTCTCAACTCCACTTTACTGCCTGCCCACTATAATCTTTGACTCTGATCAGAAATTTGTCTAGCTCAGCCTGAAGGCTACTCAATAATGCAGCCTCCACTGCTCTCTGCATCAGAGAATTGCAAAGACTGACAACCCTCAGAGAAGAATTGGTTCCTCATCTCCATCTTACATTCCCCGCCCCCATTTATTTTTACACTGGGCTCTCTGGTTCTAGATTCCCCACACACCCCTCCTCCTCATGCTGAAATATCTCTCTGAAATATCGAGCCCTCTCAGAATCTTGAATGGTTGAATTCATTCTTCTGAACTCTGATGAGTACAGACCCCAACCGGCACAAACTCCCACCCCCCACTATACTTCAAAAGGCACTTCATTGGCTGGAAAGCACATTGGCATGGTGTGAGGTTGCGAAAGGCGCTACATAAATGCAAGTTTTCTGCCTCTTTCACGTGTGCAGTAGTGCAATGGCTGCATTGTAATGGCAGCACGATGCAGGTAGTTTGATCAGATTGTGGAGAAATCA